>JACCGJ010024480.1:0-29130 GCA_013407085.1 Atriophallophorus winterbourni
TGTAACGTTGTAGAATCTGATCCGAATTGAGTTCAAAAGGAAGTCACGTTAGTATAGAATAAGTAACGCTTTACTTATCTAGAACGAGAGTACATGAGCTGAAATGTAAATATGAAAGTTTAGTAACTGTATGCAAAAGGTGTACATCACAAACAAGTAACAATCATGACATTCACCCCGGCTTTGTTTTGAGTCAGCTCGTACGATTGAAGGCCAAATTAATTTTAGGCTTCACGATTTCTCAGATCGTAGGGGCGAACCAGTTTCTGCTTTTCTAGTAGTTCCGGGTAAGTAGGGATGAGGGCTTCATGCGATGACATCGGCAACATCTCCACTGATCGGGAATTATTGTTGTGGTCTTCCTGTGTTACATCCGAGGTCCTTTGTTCGATGTTTGTATCCGAGTCAGGATGATCACAAGGGTCTGTTGTCGTTTCCCGAACTGTTGGGGCTAAACGGCGAAGTGATACAGTTTCCGTTCTGCCATCTTGATGAGCAATACGAGCGTAATGAGGGTTACAACTCAGAAGCTCCACTTCTTCCACCAACGGTTGATACTTAGATGACCGATCGCATCGCTGCAGGAGGACCGAACCTGGCGTAGTTAGCCAATAAGGCAGAGAGGTCCCAGAACAAGAGCGTCGAGCATATTGAAACATGCGTTCATGAGGTGTGTGGTTCGTAGATGTGCACAGCAATGACCGGAGGCTGTGTAGAGCATAAGGTAAAACAGTCTCCCAACAAGTTATCGGTAAATTATGAGTTTTCAGAGCAAGGCTGATTGTTTTCCAAGGTGTGCCATTGAGACGTTCTACCTGGCCGTTGCCTTGTGGATTATATGCTGATGTGTGACTCATGGCGATTCCTTTCTCAGTCAGAAAGTTTTTGAGTTCAGAAGACAAGAATGACGAACCCCTGTCAGAGTGGATATAGGCAGGCATCCCGAACAATGTGGAAAGTTGTGTGAGACAGCCAATCACAGTAGCTGATGACATATTCGCACATGGAAAGGCAAAAGGAAATCGAGAGAATTCGTCTATTAATGTTAACAAATATCGATTTCGAGTACTTGAAGGTAAAGGACCTTTGAAATCTATACTTAGACGCTCGAAAGGCTGTGTGGCTTTAATGAGGGTACCGGAAGACCTGAAAAACCTTGGCTTTAGTTCAGCACACACTCTGCAATTGGCAATGACTCGTTTGACATCGTCTACCGAATAAGGAAGATTTTTGCACCGGACAAAATGAAACATTCGGGTGATTCCTGGATGGCAGAGGGAGGTGTGCAGCTCCTTCAGTTGTTCAGGGTTAGTAATGGACGCACAGATGTTACGTGATAAAGTGTCCGCAACATGGTTTTCTTTACCCGGTCGATACACAACATCATACTTGTATTCGGAAAGCTCGATTTTCCAGCGCTGTATCTTATCGTTTTTGATTTTTACTCTTTTGGCTGCCACCATACATAAATGCAACCGAGCGCTGGTCAGTGACCAGTTTAAATGGTCTACCAAGTAGATAGTGCCTCCATTTCCTGATGGATTCAACAATGGCGTATGCCTCCTTCTCTACAGCCGAGTGATTTTTTTTCGCTAGGATTGAGTGTCCTCGAGAAAAAGGCAATGGGTTTATGGTTTTGGCTAAGAGAAGCGGCAATGGCGACATCAAAAGCATCTGTTTCGATGACCAATGGTTCATTATAGTCTATCGTAATAAGTATGGCACATTCAAGTTCGCTTTTCAGATTTTCAAAGGTTGAATGGACGTCGTCAGGTAGAGGGAATGTCTTGTTTTTGACGAGTTTATTTATTTTGTCAGAAAACGTTGGTATTCAATGACAGTAGTAAGCAAACATTCCAATCACGCGTTTTAATTCTTTAGCGTTACGTGGGGGTGGTAGTTTACGAATAGGTTCCATACGTTCTGGGTCAGGTCTAATCACACCTTTGGAAACCTTGTAACCCAAGAGACAGATCCCCTTGGCGGCGGTGACAGTCTTACTATCATTAAGTGTTATTCCATACTTCCTTGTAGCTTTCATGAACGACTCGAAATGGGCATCATGCTCCTCCTGAGTGTTACCACAAACCGTGACATTGTCTATGTAGGCATATGTGTTTTTCAAATTTTCGGACTTAATGATGCCGTCAATAGCGCGTTGAAAACATGCTACACCATTTGTAACACCAAACGGTATGCGGCAAAACTGGAATAAGCTACCAGAAGCTTCAAAAGCGGTATATGGATGGTCGGTTGCAGCTATCGAAATTTGATGGTAAGCAGATAAAAGGTCCAAAGTACTATAAATTCCGAAGCGTGAGATATCTTCAATCATTTTATCAAGACGCGGCAATGGGTACGCATCCAAATATGTAAACTGATTGATGGTCTGACTGTAATCCACGACCATTCGACGTTTGTGGTTCGTATTCTTTGTGATAAGCACTTGGGCTCTCCATGGTGACGTTGAATACTCAATTATGCCTTCTTGCAACAAGCGGTCAACTTCAATTCTTATGAATTGTTCATCATCTGGGCAATGTCTTCTTGATTTGGTTGCAATAGGCTTGCAAGCTGGCGACAAGTTCGTAAAGAGTGAGGGAGATTCAACGCTTGCAGCAGTCAAGCCGCAGAGGGTAAATGCATCACGATCACCACCGAATGGAATTTCGATCTTGGAGTGCAGACCAAGGAAGTCATGTCCAAATAGGACTTCAGTGCAGAGATTAGGTAGTACGAATAGTTTGAAATTTTATATAGGGCACATCCGTATTGAATGGATACAGAACAATAACCCATAGTTCGACAGGAGAATGTGTCATAGACGCCATTTTGACCACTGAAGAGCTTGGGTAAACTTTCCAATTGTATGAATTGACTATGTTAGAGCTGATAAAACTACAAGAACTCCCAGTATCGACAAGAGCACGGAAGGAGATTCCGTTGATTTCAACAGTTGTGATAGTGCGGGATAAGCAAGCAGGTGCAGCGGCAACAGATATAGATGATAAAACTGGCATCAACGCACAGTTTGTATGGTGATTGAGTCTAGTTTTCGAACGGCATACGCGCTAAAAATGACCTCTTTTGCCACAAAGATTGCACACTGATTCTCGTGCAGGGCATTTTGAACGAGGATGTCGGGTATAACCACAGAAATAACAAGTTTGCATGGATGTTGATAAAGCAGTGGTATGATCGCCACACAGAGTAGACTGTGGTGAGGGCTCGGTCGGTTTCTGTTGTTTGGATGGGATCGCTGAACATGAGAAGGACTGATTACCTGTATACGACTGAGAATGTTTGTGAGCTAATTCAAGAGATCTCGCAAGTCTGTGTGCTCCGTCTAGACTGAGTTCCGACTGCGCCAACAGTTTTTCGCGAATAGAAGAGGACTGAATTCCGTTTATTACAGCATCTCGAATACATTCGTTTTGATATTCCACTGCAGTGACAGTTTTGAATTCACAATCCTTGGCCAAAGACTTTAGTTTTAGCACAAACTGATCAACGTCTTGGTCAGGTTCTTGTTTGCACGTTTGCAAGAGATATCTAGCATAAATAATATTTTTAGGGCGGATATAAAGTTGTCGCAACGCATCTATCGCAGAATTGTAATCGGCACAGTCCGCAATATTATCATACACCAGAGGATCCAGGAAATGAATGAGCGTTTCAAGTTTGTCAGATTTGGAAGGCTCGACAGAGTTCAGATAAGTATTGAATGTGCGAAACCAATGATTCCAGCGTTTGGGTGCATCTGGTGAGTTGGGATCGGCGTCGAAGAATCTTGGTCGTAATGTTGGATCCATCGTGTTATAGATAAGTAAATTGTAACGTTGTAGAATCTGATCCGAATTGAGTTCAAAAAAAAGTCACGTTAGTATAGAATAAGTAACGCTTTACTTATCTAGAACGAGAGTACATGAGCTGAAATGTAAATATGAAAGTTTAGTAACTGTATACAAAAGGTGTACATCACAAACAAGTAACAATCATGACAGTAATGCCGCTCAAACTTTCCTGCGATTAATGGACCAGGATTGCAAAGGACTGGATTGCGCTTACGTATATCTGGACGATGTACTGATTGCTAGCGCATCCAAGAAGGAACACATTCGCCACCTAACGGCACATTTTAATCGTTTGTTTAGTCATGGGATAACGATCAACGCGTCTAAGTGCATTTTCAGCCGGACTCAGATCGATTTCCTGGTTCATCGAATTTTAGCTCCGGGAATTCGGCAACTGGATAAAAACACGGATGCCATTGTTAACTTCCCAGAGCCAACAACGTTTAAGGAGCTCCGGCGTTTTCTGGGACAGGTAAACTTTTACCGAAGATTCATCTACAGTGCGCACGAATCTCCTAGCCCTTAAATGATTTGCTTCGTAGTAGTGCGAAGACATTACTACTAACGAAAGAAGCCAAATCAGATTTCACTTTGTTAAAATCACACATAACAAACATCAAATCACTTAGCCACTATAGGTCCGACGCCCCGCTGTCATTGTTTACGGACGCATCTGCCGAAACAGTGGACGCGGTGCTTCAACAATACGTTGACGGGTCATGGTTCCCTATATCGTTCTTCTCTAAGCGGCTCCAACCCGCAGAGACCCGATATAGCACGTTCGGTAGAGAACTTTTGGCTATCTACCTCGGAATTAAACATTTCCGCCATTTCCTAGAGGGCAGACAGTTCGCAGTATTTACTGATCATAAGCCCCTCATCCACTCGCTCAGCAAGTCATCAGAGCGATATTCTCCTAGAGAGACGCGGCACCTGGATTTTGTCAGTCAATTTACGACTGACATACAGCATATCGCAGGTGCCCAAATGCCGGTCGCGGATGCACTCTCTCGAATAAACGTAGTAGAGTTGCCGTCCTCCATTGACCTCAGTGACATCGCTGCAGCGCAAGCTGCTGAAACCAAAACTGCACAGCTCAGGGACTCCACTGTCCTTGACATTAGACTTTTACCCTTGCCTGACGGCTCGGAAGATATCCTGTGCGACGTTTCACAAACCACACCACGGCCACTGATTTCGTCTGCATTCAGGCGGCGCGTTTTTGAGGGATTACACAATCTCTCCCATCCTAGCATTCGTGCCGGTGTTAAAATGATAACGGCTCGATTTATCTGGCCAAAAGCTAGTAAGGATATTCCAATTTGGGCCAAAGAGTGTCGTGAACGCCAGCTCACGAAAATCCATCGACACAACAAGAGTCCATTAGGAACATTTGTCGAAACGGATGAGCGCTTCTCACGCATAAACGGAGACTTAGTCGGCCCATTGCCCCCTTCACGTGGCCACATATATATCCTCACGATAATCGACCGTTTCACCAGGTGGCCTAAGGCCATCCCACTTCCACATCCATCCTTTTTTGAACCAGCACTTAAAGGCTGCAAACGGATCCATAATAACAACCTACGGTCAACGCTCTTTGACTCTGGATTTAGGTTTGCGTCGTGAATTCCGCTGGATTTTCACGATCGCCGCGGTCCATTATGCCATATTAGGCGTTGACTTCTTGCACGCATTCGATCTTCTTGTAGATTCCCGACGCTTTCAACTGATGGATGGAACTACCCGTCTTTAATTTCTTGATACCCCGAGCAGAGACGCAAGGATATTTCCGGTTTTTAGCTACGGCAAAACCGAACCATCGTATGCCCCTCTGCTTGCGAACTATCCTAACTTATTCCGCGCATCACCGACTGTACTACCTGCAGTCTCCACCCCAGTGGAACACCATATTACCATTAGTGGGCCCCCTGTTTACGGAAGACTGAGGCGATTAACGCCTGAAAGTTACAGATAGCGCGCAAAGAGTTTCAGCACATGCTGGCATTGGGCATCATACGACCTTCCAATAGCCCTTGGTCATCTCCTCTGCACATGGCACCCAAGAAAAACCTAAACGATTGGCGCCCGTGCGGTGTTTACCGCATTTTTAATAAAGCGACGATACCCGATAGGTACCTGATCCCGATTATTCAACACCTGGCTGCCAATATCCATGTGTGTACAATTTTTAGCAATATAGACCTGGTTCGAGCGTATAACCAAATACCGCTCGCGGAAGCGGACATCCCGAAGACGGCAGTTACCACATCGTTCGGACTTCACGAATTTGTCCGTATGCCGTTTGGTTTATGTAATGCCGCTCAAACTTTCCTGCGATAAATGGACCAGGTTTGCAGAGGACTGGATTGCGCTTACGTATATCTGGACGATGTACTGATTGCTAGCGTATCCAAAAAGGACCACATTCGCCACCTAACGGCACATTTTAATCGTTTGTTCAGTCATGGGATAACGATCAATGCGTCTAAGTGCATTTTTGGCCAGACTCAGATCGATTTCCTGGGTCATCGACTTTCAGCTTCGGATATTCGGCCACTGGATGAAAACACAGATGCCATTGTTAACTTTCCAGAGCCAACAACGTTTAAGGAGCTCCGGCGTTTTCTGGGACTGGTAAACTTTTACCGAAGATTCATCTACATTGCGCACGAATCTCCTAGCCCTCAAGTGATTTGCTCCGTGGTAGTGCGAAGACATTACTACTATCGAAAGAAGCCAATTCGGTTTTCACTTTGTTAAAATCACACATAACAAACATCAAATCACTTAGCCACTATAGGTCCGACGCTCCGCTGTCATTGTTTACGGACGCATCTGCCGAAACAGTGGGGGCGGTGCTTCAACAATACGTTGACGGGTCGTGGTTCCCTATATCGTTCTTCTATAAGCGACTCCAGCCCGCAGAGACCCGATATAGCACGTTCGGTAGAGAACTTTTGGCTATCTACCTCGGAATTAAACATTTCCGCCATTTCCTAGAGGGCAGACAGTTCGCAGTATTTACTGATCATAAGTACCTCATCCACTCGCTCAGCAAGTCATCAGAGCGATATTCTCCTATAGAGACGCGGCACCTGGATTTTGTCAGTCAATTTACGACTGACATACAGCATATCGCAGGTGCCCAAATGCCGGTCGCGGATGCACTCTCTCGAATAAACGTAGTAGAGTTGCCGTCCTCCATTGACCTCAGTGACATCGCTGCAGCGCAAGCTGTTGAAACCGAAACTGCACAGCTCAGGGACTCCACTTTGCTTGACATTTGTCTTTTACCCTTGCCTGACGGCTCGGGCGATATGCTGTGCGACGTTTCACAAACCACACCACGGCCACTGATTTCGTCTGCATTCACACATTTACACAATCTCTCCCATCCTAGCATTCGTGCCAGTGTTAAAATGATAACGGCTCGATTTATCTGGCTAAAAGCTAGTAAGAATATTCCAAGTTAGGCCAAAGCGTGTTGTGAATGCCAGCTTACGAAAATCCATCGACACACCGAGAGTCCATTAGGAAATTTTGTCGAAACGGAAGAGCGCTTCTCACACTTAGACGGAGACTTAGTCGGCCCATTGCTCCCTTCTCGTGGCCACATATATATCCTCACGATAATCGACCGTTTTACCAGGTGGCCTGAGGCTATCCCACTTCCACTTCTATCCCTTTTTCGAGCGTTCGTTGGCACATTTCGGTTGTCCGGGTATTGTCACTACGTAGTTTCCCATTTAGATGGAGCCTTCAGTAAATTGCTAGTTCCTCTGTGTTGCCAGCATCACCGAACTACAGCTTAATACCCCGCGACGAATGGGATGGTGGAAAGGCTGCACAGGCAGTTCAAGGTGGCATTGATGGCGCATGGAGTTATTGACTGGACCGAAGTCCTACCGATCGTCCTCCTAGGTTTGATGTCAACCTTTAAAACCCCTTTGCAGTCTACCTTAGCCGCATTGACATACGGCCGCGCCATTGCTCTACCTGGCGAGTATGTCGCCTCACACAAACAATCACCCTTCGCCTACGGCGAATACGTTGCGCTCTTGCGCCATTACATGGGTCGTTTTCGCCCATCACCCCCCACGGCTTCAGGCCAAATCATCACGTGTCCCAAAGGATTTGGCTAATTGTCCACATGTTTGTCTCCGGAATGACAAGGTGAAGAATCCCCTTTACCTTTCTTATACTAGACCGTTCAGAGTAATTCGGCGCTCTCCCAAGACGGTCGTCATTGACCTTGTCGACAAGTATGACACTGTCTCAATCGACTGAATCAAACCGGCTTCCATGGACGAGGAAGTTATCCCACATGGCCCAAGCCAACCCCGGCACCACTAGTCATTACCCCACCTGTACCCTACAGCTAACCCAGAGCCGGCCACTACAGGAACCAAACGTGCCAAACGGCAACCCGTTCGATTCGCTGATTTTGTTGTAATAGTTAATACTTTCATATCTTTTGGCATACACGCGTGCATTATTTCGTACCTCATTCTAATCACTCGGTCGTGGCCCTAAACCCATGCACCAGGGAGTTTTCTTTTTCTTCCCTCAGGTACGCACCCACCCACCGCTGATGCCACCGAATCGCGCACCCTTCCTGGTCCACCTACGCTTGCCCCCAACTCAACCGGTAGCCCTAACCACAACACGAGCACAATTGTTCCAACACGCCTGTCACGTCACACAAGGTCCTTACCAGCCCAGATTGACGCGCCAACCGATTCTCCTGGCGCGGCCGTTTACCATCCTTCTTCGGGACACAGGAAATTCTGAGCAGGGACTGTGTTTTCGAAGCCTCTGGTTCTTGTTGTCAAGCCTACGAATGCGCCTGTTTCTGCTCAAATTGGGTTCATACTAAGACCACGCCAAACGGGAAAATCCCGCTAGCAGCTGTTCACTCCATGTGAGGCGGCTTGGCAGTACGTTCACTCACATGTGAGACGCTACTTGGCTTAGTCCTGATCGGTTCACACGTACATCCTACTCTCGAACCACCGAAGATCGACCCACGCAGACCGAGCGCCCTAGCTGACTTCTATGTGACTGGTTGCTG
The DNA here is from genome assembly GCA_013407085.1 of Atriophallophorus winterbourni. NCBI lineage: Eukaryota > Metazoa > Platyhelminthes > Trematoda > Plagiorchiida > Microphallidae > Atriophallophorus > Atriophallophorus winterbourni. Next base: position 8,929 of record JACCGJ010024480.1, read on the forward strand.
AGAGACTACGTTCCTACCCGGGGTAATCTGACACCCGCATGCCCCACGCTACTGGCAACTCCCGATCAGAAGTCTTCGCTGACCAGACTTCTTGGAGGGGGGCTGCGTAATACCGCTTGTTTTTCCTTATCAAAACATTGACCTTGACAATATTAACTTCCGTTCGTTCGTGCGTGCATCGTAAACGCTTTGGACATGTTTTGGCTACCGCGATAAACGTTTCATCTCCTGTGCCATTTCTCCAACGTTCTTGGGGACATTTTTGTAGTAATCTGGTCTACTACATACATTAAAATCGCGTCAAGGACTCGATGGACCAATGAGAATAAAGGATGAATACATGCGGAAATGATGAAATAATAAAAATGGTTTTCGCGCCAAATAATTCAAATCTATGTTGACATAGTGTCAACGTGGGCTAAGATACTGTCAGGTTGCCCAGGCCTAGACAGATATGAGAAATAAAATAGAAATTGAAATGGTAGTGAGACTCCAGCCTGTTTCAGCATGCAGCTCACCACCAGTGGTCAATCAATTTAGCACGGTGTTAGATACACATTACAGCACAGAAGTACTGTACGACCGAGCACAACTGAGAGAAATGCTGATGCTTGCTCGTGTGCGATGGTTAAAACAAGTTTTAAGAATGTTTAGTCACCGTTTACAGTACAGCGACTTATTCACAGAGCCTGGAAGAAGCTGGTAGAAACGATCGTGTGGACAGTTCATGACGCAGCGAGTTAGGATGAAGAATTTGTTTTAGTTTGTTCTCTGAATATTTGTTATGTTAAAAGTAAACTCAACGCCTTGTCCAGAAACGACGAAAGACCAACTAATGCGATTGAAAACCAACACGAATTAAGATTTCGGAAGAATCGTACAAGAAAGGATCGAATTATAATCCCTTAACAACAGTGTGATCACATCATGGCTTTTGAAAGTCAAGTGATTCGGTGGGGTCAGTGAAACATATTTAACGTATCGATGTTTCAAATGGAACCGATCGAAATTAACTAATTTGACAAATCAGATTGAAATCACAACACGAGAGGTGGTACAAAGACGTTTGATGTAAAAGCTCTCGACATTAACCTTATGAACTAATAAGAACTTGTTCTTCACCGCTCACTTTGAAGGCACTCAAGCTGGTGAATAGCTCTCGGCTGCTGAACGTATGTAATGCCGACAGTGAGTGAATGTAATATCATTTAAAATTGACTATTTATCTTCGTGCGCTAGCAAACAGCTAAAACCCGATTTTGGAGCACCACGATACTTCAGAGAATGTAATTTGTTCACGTTGAACCTTCTTGGTATTTGATTACACTGGGCAAGGAGAGAAAGAGGCAATTCTGGACATTTCACTAGCCAGTAACATGAGCACAGTTTTAAAATTAGTCTCAATAATCCTTTATCTATTTCTATAATCGATTGAATGAGCTCGTTGGATTAGCTGCTCTTAGATCGAACAATTAATCAGTGAATCACAACTTTCGTTGCTGCCTCATATTGGTTAAATTTCAATCTTCTTATTATGCCGACTTAGTTTCAATCCCACACAAGTAATTCCTTAAAATAACTTCCTTTTCCTCTACCAGAACAATCAAGAGTGACTGGGCGTAATCTTTTGGTCCATTGTCAGGCCGGCGTTTCACGTTCCTCGGCATTTGTTATTGCCTATGTGATGACTCATTCATCGCTTAGTTTGCACGAGGCATACCATTACGTCAAAACGCGTCGTCCAATCACTTCGCCCAATTTCGCATTTCTCGGACAACTTTGTGACTTGGAATCTTTCCAATGGGTTGGTAGCGCGAAAGCCAGAGACACTGGATTGCATAAGCGCATCCGAATCATGGCTAACCCAGCCGGACGCTACGGATGATTCAATGGCTGTTGCCATTTCAAGTATGAATCGTGCGGCGGTGAATGATATTGAGACACCAATCTTAGGCCACGCTCAGCGAGCTTTAAACGAAATCCCTATGTAACCGCATAAAAACGATTCTCCAAATGTGTACAGTTATTTCTTTTGCAAATGAATTCCATGCTCAACCAGCTCACTCGTTTTCCCTGTTAAACGATGTCTTTCATTCAAGGTAATTCAAAATTTTTAATGGTATAAAAAGCAACAAGCTTGACAATAACCATAGGATGGTAAAAATTGAAATGCAAGTGTATAAAACACAATAAGCATTTGGGTTAACGTGCGTGACCCCGAGTGTGCACATTGAGTACTCAATCGAGCCAATCGGTCATCAGATGTCATTCACACCTGTCAAGACCAAAACAATTAGGGGTGGTGGTGCGTCAGTTGATATTGATCGCGCCTGTCTATCTTAACGAGCGCAGAACCCACTATGGGCGCTGCAGTACTTAACCAGCTTAGGATTGGTCAGGTTAATGAAATTTAAGCTTGAACCCTGTTCCTACTGCTACACTTGGTCTGACGAAGCTTCTGAGTCAGAAGCGAAACGTTACCAATGAACTACTCTCACCGATTCATTACAAACTTTATTCTGTTGTTGTTTTATTGCAGCCAAACAAATTTACGATATATCAGTGTAAAGCTTCTGTGATTGCGAATATCTCCACGAGTAAGTTGATTTTGTCAGCTCTTTTTTGCCATCCATAAATCAATTAATAAATCCAAATGAACGTAATTGTAAATACTGCGAGTTTGTTTCAGAGAAAAACTTAAGTGTGGGAACTTAACAAATTGCATAACATATGAATAGTTTTTCAAATGTCAATTTTTTCCAAGTTTCTGACTAAATTTACATAACAATGGGGCTGGTTTTGCGAGGCAATGTATGATTGGAATGATGGTGTGAAAGGCAGAATTCAAATTATTTTATTGAAAATCAAACGTTCGAATCTCCTGCATTTTGTTCATTTTTTATCGTTTTGTTTTACTGAACTATTTGAAGTTATTGGATTTTGGGTCAACTTTTTTGCATCTTTATTTGGCCGTTCGCGCGCAGTTGAAGTTGTGACATTTAGCTGTATTTGTTGCTATTGAATATTCGTTGTTTTTGGATTCAGTACGAAGCGGAATAATTGAGGTTTGCTGTTTTTATTGAATAATTATTTCGTTTCAATAGTACCGTATTGTCCCACGTATTGTCTTGTCAATATTTTGGTGGGCTTGGACGCGTGACTCAACCGTTCATTAGACACATTGGTGCCTATACCGTGACTGAATACTTTGACGTTGAACTCGAGTTTCCCCGGACCGTATTGGCGGTTACAGTACTCAATTTGCTTCGTTGGAACGAATGGGGAAAATGAAGAAGAGCTCGTCAAAGAAACCAAAGGAACACGATGAGAAGATTCTGCTGGACGGGCAAGTCAATAATTTTACATTGGTTGATAGTGTTTCATGCTCTGGTTCGGTAGCTAGTTCAAATAATGACAATCCTAGGCTACAGCTTCTGCAAGCGCAAATAGTTGAGGAAGAGAGACGTCGAGAGCTAGAATTAGAATTGTTTAAAGCCTCGAATGTTACTAGATTAGCTCGACTCAGATTAGAACAGTGGAGGGTGGTGATTTTGGTCCCATTGCTGGATGCAGTACGTCGGATATGACCGTCAAAGATAATCACAAGTCGGTTACATTTCAAGACGAGCATAAAGGATCAACTAATTTAGCTGAACGTACGGCGCCGGTGTTACCAAGAGTAGAATTGCAGTATTTTGATGGTAATATATGTCAATACTGGAAATTTATTCGACAGTTCGAAAACTTCATCGAACGTAATGTGTTTGATGAAGGCCAACGCATGCTATACTTGCTACACTATTGTAGAGGTCAAGCGCGAGACGCCATTGACGGGTGTAGTATGCTGCCGTCCGAATCCGCTTATAAAAGAGCTAGAGAGATTCTAACCGAGCTCTATGGACAATCTCATGCCATCGCCGGTCGATGATTGACCGTCTGACTTCCTATCTGTCACATGCAAGAACAAACGGGGTCTCGCTGACTCAACTTTCGATAGAGATGCAGAACTGTGAGACTGCTCTCTCTCAAATGAATTACGAGGCAGATCTTGATTCTTTGACGACACTTGAGTTGATCGTCTATAAATTACCATATGAACTGCAGGATCGTTGGGCCAGATTAGTTGATGTGATCAACCAAGGCAACTGTCAGCCTAAATTTCATGACCTGCAGCGGTTTATAGCGGACGAGGCACGTATATGTCGTAGTCGCTTCGGTCAAATTGCGACCAAATCGAACCTGAAAGACGATGGAGAAGACAAGTAGAGACTTTTCGCGAGTTCATGCTACAGTTAACCGCACGGGCCAGTTTCAATCGAACCATGACAGCAGTTGTTATGTTTGTGGTGATAAACACGATTTGGATAATTGTGACATGTTCAAATCTTACGATGTGACTGGTCGGTGGAACGTTGTCAAGAAATATCAGGCTTGTTTCTTATGTCTTCTTACCGGTCATCGAGCTATAGATTGCCGCAAGAATGTGTTCTGCTCTGTCTCTGGTTGTAATGGGAGGCATAATTACTTGTTACATATGCACAAGGAAGGAACTGATCAAAATTTGCTAAGATGTAACAGTATGAGCGCTCGTTTTGAACGTGCCCGTCTGGGCACATTCCCTGTTACCGTTCTGGGACCACGAGGCGCAGTAGATACAAATGCCATGTTGGATAACGGATCTGATGTGTCTCTTGTGAAAAGTAGCCTTCTTGTTGAATTGGGAATTCAACCCGAAAAAGAAGTCCTACATATTCGAACGCTGAATTCGGATTCTCATCTAGAATCTGGGACAACAGAACTCTCGCTAGCACCATTAGGTTGCGATAAACCTACTGTGGTCATACAGCGCGCATTTTGTGTTTCGGATTTGCCTAGAAACAATTGTTATTCGGCTGCTATTGACGCCAAGCCATGGGAACATTTGAATGATTTAGATTTACCTGACATTCCTGATCACTCGGTTGGTCTGCTTATTGGAGCGGACGTACCAGAAGCACATGGGGTATTGGAGCAGAGATTTGGTGGCCCCAACGAGCCATTTGCTTACCTAACCACGCTTGGCTGGGTGGTTCTGGGACCAGTTAATTCCCAGACGACACGTAACGAGCTCGTGTTCAGTGTTCAAAGGGAATTCACAGATGTGACCGAGCAATTGAAAATTGGTTTCGTTACGTAAAGTGATTAGGCCAACCAGGTTGGTTGAAGTAAGGCATGGAAAACGTCTGGCTTCTGATCAACCTGGCTAAAAGAGCCGGTGAATTTTGTCACGTGTGTGAGGCATGGAGAACGTCTTGTGCATGATGACATTATCTCACTTCAATTCCGAAAGTAACATCTACGCGTTTGTTCTAGCATATGAGTTGAAGAATGAATAATGACCTTCTTAGGGAACCAGAGCATGTGCATTGTTAACCTTTGTGAAATCCGGTGCGGATTTCGGGGGGCGATGTAAAAGGCAGAATTCCAATTATTTTATTGAAAATCAAACGTTCGAATCTCCTGCATTTTGTTCATTTTTTATCGTTTTGTTTTACTGAACTATTTGAAGTTAATGGATTTTGGGTCAGCTTTTTTGCATCTTTATTTGGCCGTTCGCGCGCAGTTGAAGTTGTGACATTTAGCTGTATTTGTTGCTATTGAATATTCGTTGTTTTTGGATTCAGTACGAAGCGGAATAATTGAGGTTTGCTGTTTTTATTGAATAATTATTTCGTTTCAATAGTACCGTATTGTCCCACGGATTGTCTTGTCAATATTTTGGTGGGCTTGGACGCGTGACTCAACCGTTCATTAGACACATTGGTGCCTATACCGTGACTGAATACTTTGACGTTGAACTCGAGTTTCCCCGGACCGTATTGGCGGTTACAGATGGTATGGCTGAATGTGGATTTATTTTGAAATCCTTCAAGGCGCCTTGTTTCAGAAAGAACCATGAACGAATCCGCCATACGGTGATGACTTTACTCACCTCCGACTAGCACCATTAAGTGTTTCTGCTTAACACTTTTCAAAAATTACCAAGAGTTGATTTCAGGAATATATTTCATTCATTCATTCATTCATAGTGCAGTCCTCGTCAAACCAATCCTACTTTCTCATAGAATTCTTAATAAGCGAAATGGTTCTATTTTACTTAGCAATATGCGTTTTTTATTTTTTGTTTACCTTTCTGATCTTCCGTGTTTTCACTCCACCCTTACTCCCAAATACGCTGACGAGGTTGTCATAACTTTGACCACCATAGAAGTGCTGACCATTCTTCGTCAGAATCTATTATCAATACAATTGACCAGAGGTCATCCTCACTCGGCATATCGCTAAATCCGAAAAATGTTAAGAGACAATCTTCTCCAACTCGATTGGTCAGCGCCGTCAAACCCTGCTTCACGAAATATCTTAGGATTCCTTTATTGGCTCTTAGTTCAGCAGAAGCAAATATTTCAAGTATCTTGGCGCTACGTTATCACAAAATCTCAATTGGACTGATCATGTGACTACGCAGTTCTTGAAGGGTAGCCATGCTTTTCGCCTGCGTTCCCTCATCGTCACATCTGATGTAATTAAATATTGTTTCCTGCATTGTTCCTTAATTTCCGATGCATCTCTTGTAATTTTCCCGGTCTAATTGAAAAGGATTTTCTGATGATAAAAGAAGGCATTTGAGTCAGCGTACGAATTAGCTATGGATCTACCGAGTTAATTTGAGATTTGATCGTTGTTCGACACTTCCGTGAATGTGACAGTTTGATCAGAATCATTTCGTCCGACGAAGCAAACCCACTGCATGAGGTCTTCGTGACATGCAAATCGTTATCATCTGCGCGAAGCCAATATGTCCTCCCTTATTCGAGAACGGAAAAATTCAGGAGTTCTTTTCCTCTTACATTCGCCGCAATTTGGTTTATCAATGGAAGGTTATTCTTGATCTGATTGGGTGACTGACAGTGTGAATTTTGACATTGAATCCTCACCCGAACCATGTTTACGCAACGTATTAAGAATAGTATTTTAGTGTGGATGAATTAATATTATTGCTGAAAATCCGTGTAAACGAATAAAGCCATTTTCGGATTCATTCGTATATAGCATAATTAACCTTGTTTGAACTGATGGCAAGATTGGCCTACATAATACGTCAACATAAATTAGTTTTTGTCGTCTGTGCAATCAGTCATTTTCACCTACCTGAACGAAGAATAACCTACGACTTTCGCGAGCCGGTCTTTTACAAAACAAATTACAAGCCATTGACAATTTTGAGATTGGAGAGTCAACTTCACTCAAAACGACACACCTAGTGGCAAGTGGCTTCTGATTCAAGAAGTATACAGTGATTCGAAACTGTTATGGCCAATAAACAAAGATTTTTAAATCGATATCATAACTATTTTAACACCCACCCACGCTCAGTATATTTCTGCATCTTGCGCAACAACATTTTTCTTCTCCAAAACAGTGAATTCCAGGAGTTTTAATTTCATATCAAACCCATGAGGTTCATTGGGGCGCTTATCTCTGATTAATTTGGCACGGATCTCAATCGATAATATGATTCCACGTACCAGTGTGGGCGCTAGGTTATCGCAGCTGTTTTCCAAAATATTGTTGTTATCGATTGTACAATTGGCTGCCGTGGGGATCTTGGCCAATTGTGATGCTCACATCCCTAGCACTTACACTCCACCACCGATTATAATTCCCAGAAAATGCAACCGCGATGTGATTCGAACCTGGGCTTTCTGATTGCGAGTCGACCGTGCTATTCGGTATGCAAGCCACCCTGAATTTCAGCTGTGCAGATAAAAAATTTAATTTCATAGCGTTAGCTGTCTACCGTGTTGACCTAATTTGTGGAAATAACTGTCAATCGCTTCGGTCGGTAGACCTTTTGACCGTTCAGTAGGTTCATTCCCTTGCCTTGTACTGATTGCAATATGATAGTGAAGAATGCCAGCAACATTATATCATTCACTATGCTCATCTGTGAGATATCGAAACTAGTCCCACGTGCAATTACCCATGCTTTCGTGCCGCTTAGACGACAACAATTCACGCATTATTCCCCGTTAAGCGACATTACAACCGAAACAGCAGTCATAACCTCTAATAATTGTGCTTTGTTTTATTTGGATCCACCGACGTTGGACGTCGTGTCATATCCGAGCGAGAAATAGTTAGAAAAGAACTGGATATATTGATAAAAATGTAATACTTGAATGCCACTGTTACATAGGGTTCTCACAAAGAACCACAATGTTTAAACACAGAATCACAAAGTGATCCCTGGCCAAGCGCTCGAGGCTCATATATTTAAGACCAATGTATTGCGGTGCTTGAATCCCCATCCCTTACACACCGGTTTCTGGCTGTTTGCCGTCATCAGGTGGAGACAGTGAGATCAGGTTCAGTGAGCCTTGAAACAATGGAAAAGCGGTAAACACAGTCAAATTTGTATGCCACTGTTATATTGCTGTTGGCCTCCGTCGGTCGATGTCGACCATGGATGTATATCACATCGCATGAATTTCATGTTTTGAAACTTTTTGAATGACTAAACAGTCCGATTCGGGAGGAACAATCTCTCCCGCAGCGCTTACAACGATAGTCAGAACTCTGTTGTTTTGCATCAGTTGCACTTTGTTGTATAGAATTCTTACAAAGAACATGAAGTTCAAATACAGAATCACAAAGTGATTCAGTGGCATTAAAGTATAACATTGTATACCACTTATCCACTGTTTCGAAGCTCACTGAACCTAATCTTATTATCTCCACCTGATGACGGCAAACAGTCAGAAACCGGTAGTGGTGGGGAAGTGCAGGGGCTGTGAGCAACACATTACTTTGGATATATTGATGTTGTGCACCCGTTTGTGTTGAGAGTATCTCTGCAAAATTGATGCTATTGTACAGGAGTATAGTGAATGATGTTTTATGTTCCTTGTCCGTTTCAAGTTATAGTGTACAAAAAGATTGCTTTCTAATCACTGAATTGAATTTTCTACTCCTGATCGTAAAAAAATTATATCAAAATGCTACTTCATGTTTCAGTTGTTCGGCTTTTCAACTAAAACCTACCGTAAGCTTTTATCAATGCGCTCCCTGCACTAAATGATCGATCTCTCTGGAATGACTAATACTTTACACTGACTGGTATTCCAAATATTTTGCTAGGTTTAATGCGGCATTTCATTTAGTTGATTCAACGAGGAATTTACGAAAACTTCCGAAAAATAAACAATAAAAAGTATAAATACTTCTTTTGATCCCCTGGTGAAAAATATTTCGTTGATTGTAGCATCGCGGAATTCTTTTTGCAAATTTTCGAATACATCGCCCGGGTTAACTGTGTTGAAAAGTATTCACATTTTAGGTTTGATTAGTGCATTGTGTACCGGTGAGAACTGAATCATAGCTATACAACAACCTTTTTCTTCACCCGGTTATATTGTTTTAACAGTAAAACGAGCAAAATCAGCAAAAATAAACACGGTAGAAACAAATTGGTTCCGAATTGATTGATTTCGCTTAGAATCGGTCGATTTGCGGAGAGGTCCATGTCTGGGCAAAACGTCGACATCAGATCACGGTAGATAACTTGCAGCTGACCGTGAGGAACAAATTTTCCCAACAGTTCCTCCACAAACGGGACGATATATTCACTTACATGCGGAAGCAGTCTGGTCCATCCTGTTTTAATCGTTTCCTGGCACTTTAGTTCGGTGGAAAGAATTTGAGCGCTTCTGCCTCAGCTGTTCTCAAAATGTTTCAGACAAGCCTTCGAGACGCGTCTCGGACAGAAAATGAAACATGTGGTTCTAGCTAGTATCCCGTGTCAAGCAGATCAGTGAAGATTTCGTGTCTTTTCAAGGAGCCGTGAGCAGGTGAACAGAGCTCACAATGAAACGGAATCTCCGGTGCTCATTGATTAGGTAGCATGCATTGCACTGAACGGTGTGTGAAACTTTTCTTCTCGAATTTCATTGTGTGGCCACGCAAAAATTTTGGTATTTGACATCAACATTAATCGATCTCGATTGACGGAAGCTAACACCTACAACGTGAGATATCGTGTCCGAAGTGGCATGCTTTACGTCACATATAATATTTTTACAGCTGAAGAAGTACGTGGACATCAAAGTAGGCTAGGCTTTCACAAATTCTCTGTATTCAGATTTTGAACTTATCATTCGTTTTATAAAAAATGTTACCAGTTGAATTAAACTTGGCATATGAAACATTATTTAAAATGCACTCATATTATGTGCTTATACAATTTGAAAACATGTAACGCTGTTCAATTTGGTGCTTTTATAAAACTGACTAGGATTTAATGAGATTTTATTGATAACCATGGCTAAAGCTGTTGAAACATACAAGCAGCTTCAACTAGTAAGCAACATTTCACACCAGAATCTCAGTTGCATCACGGAAAGTGCGAGCATAATGTCTCAACAGACAACATGAACAATTTAATTTTTTCTTCGAACATTATTTTGAATAAGGAAATGGGAGAACATTTAGAATACGCAACGATGGAATATCCACTTGAATAGATTTTTTTCATTTACACGTTGCTGAGCTATAGACGACTGTCGAATAGAAATATTACAAACGTTTGGTATAAAAAACCGAAGTAAGTCACACAGTGGATGGTTAGTTTATCGGATATTCCAATTGTAAATTGCAAGGCTGTACAATGAAACGTTATCTAAAAAAATCATTGAAATGGTACGAATGCTATTCGATACGCATGAGCCAATATATTAAAATAATAATTAAGGACCTTTGATCTAAAGTTTGCGATACTATATAACCGCAAAAATGTAATAATTATTTAGGCTACTAGAAAGCATCAGTAGTCATAAAAATAAAAAATATATTGCCGGTTAAATTGTCAAGTTATTTCACAGCTAATCCTGACTGAAATCAGAACTTATCAGTAATAATGTGGAAAGGATAACATGTTGCCCGTGATTCTTGTTCGAATAATTTGAAAAGTGTAATGAAATGTAAGCGTCTTATCAGACAACGTCGGCGCTAGATGCATTAATTGGGATACTCCGCCAAATTTCTGGTTTAAAACCTTCCTCTAAATGATGAAAATGCATGCAACTGAGTATTATTTTTCATAACCATGGGTTTTTCCCCATTATATGTGATTTGACACAAGTTATTAAACAGGATGGTCGTACCTGCCTGAGCCAATAGTGGTTTACGAGCACAAATAGTTTACCATTCATCCACTGCTTCAATTCATACGGATCTTGAGTGTACTGTCCCTGGATCATAATTTCAAGCAGTACAAAACCGGTCGTGCTGTGTGTATGAATAAAAACATGCAATTCATGATTCCTACTCTAAATAAGTTTTAGTACACGTCGTTTTTGATACTGGATTTCTTTTCCACGGTTGCGTCTTGATTTATTTCTCTCTGTCTCAAACTTATCGTCACCGCAAGAAGTCTGAGTGTACATGGGTAATATATTTTCCATCTAACGCATTCATTTCAAGGCTGGTTATCGATTCCATTTTATTTGTCCACTAGGAATTATGTGTCCTTGAGCTGTGATCACTAGATGACCACGACAAGTAGTTGCAGGTCTCTCCGTGCGATTGTCACACACAACTCACTCACTGAAATCTGCACAGCTGAAACTTGGGCAAATGGGATCGACACGATGGCATGCTTCATTAAACCGATAAACTTTTTTCACAAAACTCAGAGCGTTGCTCTCAAAAGTCGCGTAATATACAGTCACTGGCACCGGAAATAAACAATTAAATATCGTTGTCAACGTTTATGCAGCTTTTGCAACAAAGGAACAAGTTATGCATAAACGCATCGATACGACAAACAGAATAAGTGAGCCTAAAAAAGGTTGGTTCCTATCTGTATGACTGAAATAAACCTAATTTATCGAATAGCGCCTTGAATTAAAATTACCGGAAAATTTCTCCCTGGTCTGGCTTAAGCCTTTCTGTGCTCCAGCATTCAAAATTCAAGGTTTATGGCTCTTAGATGGAGTAAACGTTATGACAAGTTTGACATGAAGTTGGGAAATGTCGGCTGGACGTGTATTTCGGCACTAATGGGCCACTAAGGGACACCATTTTTGTCGTAAAGTGTTGCACATAAAGCATACACAGACTGTATGAAAGTACCGGCGACACTTTATTTGGATATGTGTTATTTAACCGGTCTGATTGCGACTGCGGGCAGAGAGATTGGAACCCTATTTAAAGATATATCTGAGTGGATGGAAAGCCGTATGCATTACTCGGTGAGTCACGAAAAGTTCAGCTCTGATGCGCCGTCGATCGAGGGTGCACAATCCGATTCTAAGCAGTCCCTACTCAAAGGATAGATTCCGTTAGTCATTTTAGTTGCGTTATGATAAATCCTTCTGAGTAGAGCGATACCTTTTCCACAAACATGGTGTCAAAGCTTGCGCTGTAAAGTCCACAATTGCGTGTATGTATAAGGTTTATTTGAATAGTTGCATGGCGTTTGTTATGGATAAACAAAACACTGTGAAATCAATAGATAGAGAGTGGTAATAAAAATCCTGATTAAAAAGATTTAATCAATTTTGGCACAGGATTCGCTACGATTGGGAATGAATATTCTAACTATCAATGCTGGATCTTTTCAAACTTCTTTTTGACCTATGAAGTTAAGTGTTTGAGGCAAAATATTATGTAACATGTTTCTTGAATTAATTGAGCAGGTAATGAAATCAGTTTGAGTTTGGGTGTCGCGATTTTTTTCGGTTAATGTTTTGCTCAATTATAAAAATGAGAAATATTGAGCTATATCAAGATAAACTGATTCACTGACCAAATAACTTGAACATAACAAACGCCATGTGGATATATCAAAGATGGCATGAATATTCGTTCACATATGCCAATGGCAATTCATACACAATCTATCTATCTATCTATCGATCTATATATCGATCTATCTATCTATCTATCTATCTATCTATCTATCTATCTATCTATCTATCTATCTATCTATCTATCTATCTATCTATCTATCTATCTATCTAACTTTCTAACTATCTAACAATCAATCTATCTCTATATCTACCGTTAATTCTCTCTCTTTCTTTCGTTCCATGAAATTAATTACTCGCTGATCAATATATTTCAACCAGTATTATGAATGCTAAAAGTATATCAAATACTAAGACAGAAAATAAAATCTTCATGTTAACTGAATAGGCAATAATACACTAGGAATGCAATATATATTAACGTCAAATCAACGTAAATAGACCGTTTGACGTTTTTGATGATGTAGGCAAGAACTCATCTTCGAATGTTTTAAGCTGAAAGGCGCCAGTTTGAAAATGCAGCAGACTGGAATGACTCAACTCCTAACGTTTAAACGAGTCATGTCTAAACATAATCGCCATTCGTGAATTCTCCTGCATTTCGAAAATAATCTTGGTCAGTTGTTACAAAGATGTATTCGGATAATTATGAAAGAAATGTATGTATTTCAACCAGCACCATGAATGCTTAAAGCATATCAAATACTAAGACACATATAAAGTCTTCATGTGAACTGAATAGGCGATAATACATTAGGAATGCACTATACATTAACATCAAATCAATGCCAATAAACCGCTTGGTGTTTTTGATGATGTAAGCTAGCACTCACCGTTGAATGTTTCAAGCTGAAACGCGCGAGTTTAAAGATGCAGCAGACTTAAATGACGAAACTACTAAAGTTTAAAGAAGTCATGTCTGAACAATATCGCTATTCGTAAATTCTCATAAAATTCGAATTAATCTTCGTCAAGGTTAGACATCAACTGGAGAATATTTCACAGTTTAGCATATATATTCCGGTAAACGTTTCTCCTTACTTTCGTGTGGAATATTGTTAGTTCCACTATGCTATTTGATTTCTTGATTTGTGCCTAGAATGTTGTCGGAATCGAATAGTCGAATTCATATCTATATTATCAGAAGATATTATTCTAAAACAGAAATTAGGTTGTCTAATTCTACGGAACCATCACGGTTCTAGCATGAGCTTCTTACACCTGTCACTATATGATTGATTCGAGCTATTTCCGCTGACTGATTTGATAAAAGTACGTTATACGTTTTGCAAAACGATGCTATCGGTTTTGTTTATGCTGCTATTTACTATATTACAGTTATGAGAGGGAGGTATAGTGGAAAAATTATAAAGTTCTAAATAACAGTGTTGCAGAGTAAAGAACTTATGAAGCATAATTACACTCTGCTTCGCCTTCGAGATCACGTGATGTATATACTCGTTGAATGTAAGCGATGCAGAATATCTGAACCCTAGACCACGTGTGTAGTCAGGTATTATACATCTTGAAGGAATGAACTTAAATTTATGTACAGAAAATGAGAGAGCATCCATTTTACCCCAGTTCGATAATGCAGCCAAATCTTTGTTCAGCCTGGCAATGTTAGTTTGTGCGTTTGAAGTTGGGAAAGAAATGACTACTTTCATGTCGTCTGTAAACAAGAATAGTTCACTAAGAGATATGACTGTATGTACATCGTTTATATATAGGAGAAAAAGTTATTAACCTCAAACACGGCCTTGTACCACACCACTTGCGATCGGCAGGACGGGTGATCTGTGACCATTAACCTCAACTCAGCATGTGCGATCCGGAGGAAAAGGGATGAGCTAAGAGAGAAGTTTCCCACCTATACCAAATGAACGCAGCTTTAATAGTGACGGTTAATGTGGTACTCTGTCGAATGCAGTTATAGGAATAATGTCTAGTGAGTTCCAGATGAGAACAGATTTCAGCATTTGGATTTTAGGTGCGTTTGATCTGGCATTAATAAGTAGGATAATACCACACAATCGAGCAAAATTAAAAGAAGTGAAGGTTAATTTAGTCAAAAATAGGAAAAATAATATTTTTTGTATTATTTTTGGGAAAAAACGCATGGTCATAAGAAGGCGTATGAATTAGGGTGCGTATTGGTTGTACCATAGGATTTTTCGAGTCATGTATTCAGAATAATAAAGCGGTTGTGTATAATGGCCAGTTGGGTAAGGGGAAGGTTTATGAAGCCAGTCGTAGTCCATGGGGTGCGGTTATACTGCATAAGGCGGTATGTTACTTGAGTTCGATAATTGAGACCGTGTGAACTCCTATTATTTTTATTGACCAACGTTAATTATTGTTTCGAATGCTTCCTAACTACTATGTTTTTAAATGAGCTAGGGTTAGAAAGAACAGCTTGACTATGGATAGTGATGCAACTCTAAGCATAATATATTCAATGTTTAACAATATTCAAGCGAATGTTTCACGTTTACGGTCTGCCTTAATTAAGTTTTATCCAGAATGACACGTTCAATGTGCTTGAACAAAAGTGTGCGGACTCTAGGAGGACGACCGAACTAAATGCTCTATCTCATGAAGAGAGGAGGGGAGTTTGATCGTATTGGGTGAGGCACGTGCACCCATGACTGCGACATTTCACTTGTCTCACTACATATCATGACACTTCTTTATCTCCTCTTGTTCACTGACATCGCATTTGTCTCATTAAATTGAATGACCTCCATTCGACATAAACTGGCAGCATTTATCTACCCCAAAGTACACACCAGTCTGGGTTACGCACCACACTGCCTAAGCACTGTGCAATTCTTCGACATACTTAGAATTTCATTGCATTTTTCGCTTCATGTAAAGTTTTAATTATGAAGAGATATGGAAAAAGTTTCGATTGACCGTCAACGATTTGATGCTACGTTTTTTAGTGGTGAAATTATTTTAATATTTAGAAATCTGTGTGTTAAATTAAAGCCAGTTTCTTCTAGTTTAACTTATAAGGAAACAGTTGTTGGATGTTTGTTATCAATAGTGCATGAGAATGAAGTAACATTTTAAGGTAATACAGTTAAAAAATCCATCGACACTGGTATAAACATGCTTCTGATTGGGATATCGGGTCCTCTTTGTTCTACATTGGGTTCAACTTTTAACTTTTCAACATTTTTATTATTCGCATGCATGAAAATGCTGCTAACATATGTTAAACATTTTTTAATTTGTTTGTGCTTTCAATGCACACACGTTTTAAAGCCAGTGATTTTCTCGTTTCGAATACATTATTCTTTACATTATTTTGCTTATTGTCTGTAGTATTTTGCATTCCTTTCCGTTAGAAACATTTAGATATTTCTACGGATACTGTATAAAGATTGTATATTATACTTAAAACTACCAGTGCTCCGTCTTCAATGTTCTTGCTGTGAGTTGTGATTGTGAGATTTATCATGTTTCGAGATAATAACAGAAAACCAAACATTTCCAGCTGAGCCATCTAAGTTATTCGAGTTAACATCAACTTGTTTCTTCAATCGTTTAACCAAAATTAAATCCGATTCATTAGAGTGTAATGAACTACATATATAAACGTAATTTTTTTATTGTGTAATTTAGCGTTGAAACTTAATAGTTCATTAACATTTCGTTTTATGTAACCTGATATATCGATATTTCACCATCGCGCTATTTTTGCAAAACAATTTAGATACTTTTGTTCGGTTTACAATAAAAATAATGCAACGGTTGCCTAATTCATTCAACCGAAGCGTACATGCTAATCTCTCGTGCTCAAACTGTCACTGGATTCAAGTGAGTGCGGAGGTGACGCTGTTGCGCAAAATCGCATTCCGATTTGAAGAAAGTGTGCATCATGTTCAGGCTAGCGAAGGAAACTAAACGCTTCACCACATATAGTGAGAAAGGGAGCTACGTGTAAATTATTGGTCCATCTCACAATGCCTGATAGGCTACTCAACGCGCAATCTCATGCAAAAATATTTATGAGTGGTACGCTACATCATAGTTCAAAACTCACCATAAATATCAGGCAGCTTCACTAACGTAACGCTTTTCATGATACACAATAACCTATGGAAGCAACATTCCACTCGAATCAATGTATGACACGTCTTTATCTTGTTACATGGAATGAAATCGCATTTTTTTTGAAATTTGTTTTGTTTCAGTGAAGCTTGTATTCATCGCCGGAGGCATGAGATGACAACGCCTGGAAGAGAGATTGGTATAGAATTTAGTTCGACTCGCCTCAATGATTAATTTTCGATGTTCGGATGGAATAGTGGGTACCAGTAAACCAGAAAAACCAGCAACTTATTGGAATTGGAAAAATAAACATAGCAAATCATATCACGGTTTACGCGAAGCAACCTATCAGATGTCAAATAAACTATTTGTATAACTGGCAACCAATCAAAAGTCATTCTGTCAATACGCCAAATGCTTCACGATAGTCGTACAACCTTATCCAATTGCAAGATCAAAGCGCGTTGCCTTAGGCAACTAGTTTCTTTGGATCAAAATTCTATGCAATCAAGTCTGACTACTTTCAGTTTGTAAGTAATCACATCGCAAACATTGTTATAAATATTATATTGAAATTAGAGGTTGTATATTATAGCCCACTCTTCACCTAAAATACAGCTATCCTCATCTTCTAAATCCAGGTTTTTATGGTGAGCTTAATTAATAACGAAATACATTTCTAAACCTGAATAAATCAATGTTGTGGATTAAAAATATATAACTGTGCATCAATGCCATTAATGCCATGTCTCATTGAAACTTAAGAATTGTAGCACATTTACTTATACTCTTGTACAACCTTATACGTATTATAGCCCAATTTTAACTTCTGATATAGTTATTTTTTCATAATATAGGTTTTAATTGTGAGCAATTCGCCTGAAAAAATCGAAACTTTGAAAATGGTTATCATTGTTTCCGTAATCAAGATTCTTTGATAAGCAAATTTATAAGAAAAGACAAAAAATTCGAAACATAAAATATTAATTTTTGTGATAAGCTATTTATAAATTTGTTTCGTTTCCACGTTTTATAGGGACTAGACATTATTAAAACATGAAACGTTTAGCACATATAACTATAAATATTCTATATCTTTAAGCATATTATATCCCACAAGTTTTTCAAAATAAATTTATCCAGGTACAGGTATATTTCCTTGAAACCCTAGGACTTGTAGTAAAATGAACAATACTTATTTGTATGGAATAAATCGTTTCATAGCCCACCCTTCACTTCAAATATATTTATCATTATATTCATAATCATATTCCAAGGCTGCCACGGCCGGGACGTTTTTGAGGATAAGCTCCCAATTCCAAACTCTGATGGCGCACGTGTCATATAGCCTCTGACAACCAAATTCGGCTCCTAACCTGCATGCGTGGTTTCGTGTAACCTGGTGGAACTGCTTCTACTCACAGGAGAAATTCGAACATGCAAGACGAAGGAAATTCTATTTTTGCCTTTCGTGCGACAAGTGAATTTATATCGATTTAATATTTCACATAACAATATTTTTAATTGCAAAGTTAAACATGAATACGATTAATTATATTCGAATTACTTGGGTTGAATTTCAAACCTTGTAATGTCATGTTGCGTTGTTGACCAAGTTTTAATTCATCAGGGATTATCAATAGAAATCAGGTAAAAATGTCTGTTGTTGATTATTTTTTAAGGATTACACGTGTACTGATGAATTTCAACGAACTATTTCACAAAATGTTCAACAGATATTTTTTCTTGGCAACACTCAATGTTTTCGCATATCGAGGATCATTATGCAAAGATTTGTCACCTCATCTCACATAATATAAATCTAAAAATAGTCGTTAGATATTTCACGAATATATATTTGTTGCAAGTTCTTTTATGTATTAAGCATTGCCGATTAAATAACATTTGCTCAATGTTTGCTGTGAACAACCACAAACAATTCAATTCAATTTAATGGTCCAAAAAGCACATAGCTTTACAAAAACCACAGAATAATATGCAAATTACAATTAACATAGGTATTAGTTCAGGAATCACGTAAAAATACATGAAGCAAAATTGTTTATGTATGTACAGTTTACTTGGATGCATGGGTTCGAAGCCTTTATGATGCAGAATATATTGTTTCAATGTTTGGATTGACTTACTTGACTTAATCCCTTGAGTTCCTGGAGGAACATAGGGCCTCGGCAACTTGTCACCACTTTGGTCTGTCCATAGCAGCCAGTTTGATGTCGTTCCAGTTAAGTCCACACTTGCGGATTTCCTCTTTACACGAGCGCTTCCAAGATAGCCTTGGGCGTCCGACCCGTCTCTTCCCGATTGGGTTCCATAATAGAGCATGACGCGTGATTTCATCATAAGGTTTCCGCAAGGTGTTTTCAACCCATCTCCACTTTCTTCTACTGATCTGCTGGGCGATCGGCTCCTCAGCAGCAGTCTGCCACAGGTCTTGATTCCTTATCTTTTCTGGCCATTTTACCCCAATAATTCGACGAAGGCAACTATTGTGGAATGATTGCAAACGGCCAGAAGACTTTGCTGTTTGGATTGGTCGACATGAATTTGTCAAGGTTCGATTTAAATATATCGAAGTTGGATGAATGTGCAACGTTACGGGGTAGGGAGTTCCAAGTAAAACATACACGTACAGAATAAAAAAACTTCGATATTTATAGTTATGACTCGGGCTCGTTTGTGGTAGTAGTCGTGTGAATAAATGATTCGCGGGATAGTTGGGGGTATGCAGTATATTGTACCTAAGAATCAAGTCGCATCTAAGACGGCGGTAGCGAGAGTCGAAGAGATTGAGGCTTGTAATTCGATCTTCGTATTGTTCATGCTTTAAACCACGTACGAGCTTGGTGGTCCGATGATATATTCTCTGCAAGAGGCTGATATCCTTCTGTAGCCAGGGTGACTAAGCCTGAACCGCATACTCCATGGTTGGTCCTAAGTACGTATTAATTATTTGATGAACAGTTTGCTTCGTGAAACTACCGACCACGCGTTTTAACAGAAGCAGTACTCTTTTCATAGACAGCTGTGGCGTTTGTGACGGTTTCAACGTGCTGCTCACCCACAAACTCAAGTCATTTCCCTCGTCAGTGCTTTCAAGAATATGGGAACCAAGAGTGTGAGAGAACTCAAAATGTCTTCCAACAGTCAATACATAGCATTTACTAAAATTAAAAGGTAATTCATTTCTAACTGACCAGTCCTGTAAGGCATCGAGGTCCAGCTAAAGCTGTTTGCAATCTTCTGCTGTGCGTACTTGTGTCCACAGCTTGATGTCATC
>JACCGJ010024483.1:0-18923 GCA_013407085.1 Atriophallophorus winterbourni
TCCTCACCCACCCACCCGTGCTTTTCCCTATTTTCCCGCAACACCGAGACAACGCATTTGCGCGGTCACTCACACAGACTTTGCTTGAAACAGTCCCGTATCAACTGCCGAAAGTACTTTTTCTCTGTGCGTGTTTGTGCTCTTTGGAACAAATTACCAGAGGATGTGGTATCGTCTCCCTCCTTAACCGTGTTTAAACACAGAATCGACTCCTTCCTCCAAGAACTCCATTACAAAATCCCTTGATTACTACATTACTACATTTAACTTTCTGTTTCACTGTTTACAGGTCTAACGCAACCACGATGCCTCCGTTTCCCCTGCTACCGCCTCGCAAATTCGGGAAGACGCGATTTCAATCGAGTGTGGCCCGCTATACGGCCTTCCCGCCCCCGTACTAGATGATACTCCCTGTTTTATTCTCACCGCACTGTATATAACACCCTGTGGTTTTTTAAGCTATGCTTTTACGCTGCAAAAACTATTGCTCTTTTATCCTCTTATGACACTCGCTTCATATTTTTCACTTTTGCTTGCTTTAGTAAACACCATACCATCCTGCGATTATTTTAAGCTTGTACGCTTTTTTACTGCAATAAACCATTGTTCCATTGTTGAATTGTGAAAGTCGCTGAAAAACAGCAGGCAGATGTTCGGCGTGTTCCTGTTGAGAAGAACTGGCAATAAGGACATTATCAATGTAGACATGCACCAAAGATAATCCCTGAATCTCTGGAAGGTTTGAACAGCATCGCGTAAACCTAAGGGCATTTTTAAGAATTCGAAAAGACCATAGCGTGTGGTAATAGCTGTTTTATGGATATTTTCGTCGGCGACAGATATCTGGTGATAAGCACGCACCAAATCTAGTTTAGAAAACACTGTCTTTCCGTGTAATGAAAGTGCAAAGTCATTAATATGGGGAATGGGGTAACGATCGGGAACAGTATCTCTGTTAAGGGAACGATAATCACCGCATGGTCGTCAAGCCTCAGGTTGATATTTCTCCACCATGTGAAGGGGGTATGCCCAGGGCGATTTGGTTGGCCGGATAATTCCCAGTTCGAGCTCATCTTCAAACTCACGTTTCGCTACATCAAACTTGTTTAGAGCCAAATGACGGGGCTTGCTAAACACTGGAGGACCACGGGTCACAATGTGGTGTTTAACCTTATGTTTAACGACCGCAGCTAGTGTACAGGGTTTGAAAACTTCCGAAAATTCTTTCAGTAGGTCACTGAACGCAGATAGGATGTCAGGGGTGAGTACGCGAATGGTTCGAATAGGGGAATCGCAGGACTTACAAACGAGTTAATCTTTGTCAAATAATCAATAAGCTTTCTTGTAGCTATATTGACTGAAAGATCAAAATGTGAGAGGAAATCTGCTCCCAGAATCGGTACTTTGACATCAGCCAGCGTGAAAATCCATCGAAAGTCGCGTCGCAGACCTAATTCGACAGAAAGTGATCTTTGACCGAAGGTGGAATTGTTCGTGCCGTTTGCCGCCTGCAACCTGTAATGAATTGTATTGTATTGAATTGAATAATCAGCCCAAGAATGTAAGTGAGAACAACCGCGCTCACTCGAATCACAGTATGTATTGAATAACAACCAGAATGAATGAATGAATGACAATCAGAACTTGAATAATAGTACTATTGATTATTGTTGAATGAATGGTGATGAATGATTGATTATTATTGATCGTTACTCGAACAATCACCACAACCACCTCAGTTTGCGAATGATCCTGGGTTTGTATAATCTCAGTACGGCTTGTTCAACAAACGTTCTGATCTCCCCGGGGGATCTAGCGAACCCGACACATCATCCACAGTTACGAACAATTGTATCGCTTTTTCAATTGCAGTAGTCCAAGGTGACAATAAGGCTTTTCCTCTAGCGGTTTTGAAAATAATATTATCTGACGATCGTTTGGATGAGCTAGAAGGCAGTGGTGAATTCGCTTGATAAGATGAGTTCGGTGATTTATTCGAAATGGTATCTGATGAATTCTGAAGTTTGCAAACATTGAAGTCACTTTCTTGGTAATGAAAACTAGATTTTCCGTTTGAATCAATGATACGGGCTGATCTGGACATGTTAACAGGAGTAGCGCTTGAATCGGTTGGTAGAAAAGTCAAATTTTTATCATCTAACGAAAGAGCTTTAACACGAGCGATGGCACTGTTAGAAATCGGTCGAACTGTCTTTCCAGATGCAGTTTGAATATCCAGAGTCACGGGAGTGTTCTCCATACTATGATAGGATGTATGAAAGTCAACGTTTTCTTTTTCGCCAAGCGGCATGGGTCCAGAAGATCCACACAATAGTTGGCTGGAAATCGTAGGATATATGACTAACCCAAAGTCAGTGGAGCCAGTGTATTTTATTATGTGTCATTATTTTTTATCTGGTATTATTATATTAAACTGAAGAATAAGAACAAAAATCCACAAAATCGCGTGCAGTAAAACTACAAAAACAAGCTGTTTTTTGCGCATTTGCTTTTGCATATTCCGCTTGCCCGCTTTTATTTTCTCACGCGCTTGCTTATCTACTTTTCCTGCTTCATTTTGCTTGGCACTTTGTCTGGCTCCAGATTTGTGATTCATGATGATGATGTGTCTTCTCCTTGTAGCAAATTCAAATGGATATTTAACACGTCTGCATAAACTACTTTTGACTATCTCGTAACCATGGATATAGTTGCTGTCGTAATCCGTTGATCGAGTCAATAGCCAGGCTTTAAAAGCCACTTGATAACTTGTAGATTTTATCCGAAAGGTAAACTTTGGGGGTCACCTTCGTGTTTAGCCTGCACCATCGATGGATTTTTGTCGCATATAAACACGTAGGGCATCAACCTGGGACACAGCCAGTCACCATATCCTCCGTGCACGGATGTGCAATCCTGCAGTATTTCTGTGCTGTGCGGTTAACATCGTGCTAAATTGATTGGCCACCGGTAGTGAGCTGCATGTTGAAACACGCTGGAGTCTCACTACCATTTCTATTTTTCTATTTCTTTTGTCATATTTGTCTAGGCCTAGGCAACTTGACAGTATTTCAGACCACGTTCAGTCTCTGCTTGTGCGGCACTTTGCCGGCGTTTTATACCATACTTGTGGATTCTGATACTGATCCGTATTTGCGGCCCGCAGAGTTACATCTGAGGTCGAAGTCATGTTGAAATATTCCGGGCTATGGCGAAAACAATCATGAGTTACACTCACGGAGAGTTCGGGAATGAAATCCGTCATTGTCAGCGGAACTCATTGAACACATGCCTCTTATCTTACGGAAGACACCCCGACTGTGCATGCATTTATTAATTTATGCTGCTTGTGAAGAACCTCTCAGCAAACACTTGATTGAATGGTCATAGTTACTGAATAACTCGTCTTGCTAATGCATAACCTTAGCGTGGTGTGATGGTTTGTGTACCTCTATGATCCACCGAGCCATGCTTGTTGGTATTGTTGCAGTGGTTCCAAAGGTTGTCATAGCCGGGGGTGGCAGTGGGGATAATTCCCCATTGTCTATAAAATGCTTCCATATGGCGTGCGTCTCAAATAGCCTGTGACAACCAAGTCCAGCTTCTGGCCTGCACGAGTGGCTCCCCGAGGCCGGAGGAACTGCTTCTACCAACAGGAGAAGTGGGGAGGGAAAGTGACTGGCGCCTGAAAACCAGTTTGCTTCTGGCCGATGGATCTCTTGACCCGGGGAGGGCATTTCATCTAGGGGAAGGAAAACCTCGATTTTAAACCTCCGCTGCCTTGCCGGATACCCGATCTGGTGAAAGGCTTCGGGAGAAAACCCTGAGGAAAAATCTGGAGCAGTCTCTTCGACGGTTAGTTGGCACACAGCACCTCTTTCTGGCAACTGCCTGCTGCCTTGCAGGGCGCACTTGGTTGTGCAAGGGCTAGAGAAGCTGACTCGAACAAACGCCGAGTGATGCTGGGGACGCCGCTTTGTGCCCAAATTCCCAAGACTATTTAAAAATGCCGACTCATCTTCCAGGAGGAGATAGTCACACAAAAATGAAAAAAGTATTGTTGCAGCAACGTCAGGTAGACCAATGGATACTGCTCAGATGGACACGTTCACAATCCATCCCGCTGCTTTGTGGATCACGCTTCTTAGCTAACGGCTGGTCGTGAACCCTAACTGTTTAGCTCAATAGGAATGATCGACCCGCCATTATCCCAGTCCAAATACAGCCACAGCTAACTACGAAAACCAAGGCAACAATGCCTTGGCTGTCGCGCACAATAATCAGGGTCGTCTTACTTGTTACGGTCTAGTAAGCGAAAACAAGTTACTGCAGATCGTACTGTTCAAACTGTTTCCCAATCCTCGTCCATTCACCCTCTGCTACCTCACGGTTTCTACCCGAATTGTACCCCCCTTCTCGCTTTGTACATCTCATCGTTTATGTTGAACGGCACCATATCTGTATCAGGTTGTGCAAATATATATATATATATATTTATATCTGTTACCTCTTTAACATCTTGGACCGGTGGGTATCCAGTAATACCGAACCGTATTAAATATTCCAATAAATGATGTTTGTTCATTGCATTCACTTATCCCCCGTTTAACACCAATTTGGACAAAGAGAAAATCACTTTGTACGACTATCTACACGCTTTTTTGCATCCTACGAAAAGCTCCGATGCTGTTGTCATGATGGATGATTTAAATGTCAGACAAGGTCACTTTCTTACGAATGCATACACGGTAACGATGTCATTAGCAATCCTCACCTTACAACGTTCCTAATAACTGCTCTACACTGATTCAACGAGCTTCACACTTGTTCTCCGATATTATCTTCCCAACGAGATGTGTTTGTGTACGTATAGTCTTTTCAGCATTTCTTCCGAATTCCATCGATCTGAATTCGTTCCTTATCAGCTTGTTATCACTAGTTTATTTATCATAGTGGACATTTTGCTGAAACCTATCTTGTATACTTCAGCTCCTTTGTTATAATCATGTCCACCCATCTCGGCTTGGCCGGTGTCAGTAACATTACCAACAGAACGGATCCTGTCAGCCTCCGTTCACGTGTCTTTGTTGGCAACTTGAATACGGTCCACATGACAAAGCTGAACTGGAATCGATTTTTGCCAAATATGGAGCCGTTATCGGTATATCGGTTCACAAGGGCTACGCATTTGTGCAGTATGCCAACGAGACAAGCGCTCGTGCTGCCGTGAACGGAGAAGATTCAAAGCTGTATTACGGCATGGCTTTAGGTGAGGACTACGTCTTCGCTTATCTGTGCATTCAAATCGCTGTCAGCATCCATTGGGGACACGCTATTTATATTTACTGGAGTACCGGATTTGCACTATTTGTGGCGTTGTTTTGTTGTTGGTTTCGTGCCACTGATATATAATCGTGTAGTACTGTGCAGCCAACACTGTTCTAATTTGAGTTGCCACCGGTAGTGAGCTGCATGTAGAAACGCACCTGACTCGGACTCCCATTTTGTTTCTCATATCTGTCTAAGCCTGAGCAACCTGACAATATCTAAACCTGTGTGCAGTTTTTGAATGCGCGGCACTTTGACTTACACGGATGTGCAATCATGCAGCATTTCTAAGCTGTGCGGCTAACATCGTGCTAAATCGATTGGCCAACGATAGTGAGCTGCATGCTAAAACGCGCTGTATTCCTACTACCATTTCTATTCCTCCCTCATATCTGTTTTGGCCCGGGAAACCTGACAATATCTCCGCCCAATTGCAGTCTCTGACTGTGGAGCACTGCCTGGATCAGGCTGGTGCTTTCATCACTTTGCCTGTATCAAGCTTGTGATTTAAGGAGGTTGAAAACATCTTTAATATAATACGCTGGCCAGTCTTTTATTGATGTGGGATTATCTGGCATGTTATATTGCTATCTACAGCGTAGCTGTGTCAGCGATCCCTCATCCCGTTGGCCTCAAGATATTTCTCCCAAAAGATTTTATTTGTTGCTATATCTTAGTAAAGTTTTTATCATTAATTAACAATAACACTCGATCTTTTTATCCTATCGTATTGAGTACGGATGTGCAATCGTGCACTAGTTCGTATGACCCATTTTAAACCGTGGGGCATTGATTTTCCACCGGTACTGATGGTATGAAACTCCGCCAACTGCCGGTCCCAAGCCCGGGTGAAAAGGAGGAGGGTTGGGCGTGGGGCTAGCAACCCCACCCCGTAAAAGAAAACGCTGCTACAGAAACTGCAACAACAAAAACTGCACAAAAGCTGCCTGGACGGGAGGACTCCTCTTCACTGGGGCTCATGACGCGTGCTGGTGAAAGCCTTCGGGAAGCCAACTCGCCGATAAGTCTTCTCACGACCAAGGCAAAGACCAGGATGGGACGACCCAAGCAGTCGTGGAGAAGATCAGTCGTGAGTGAAGCGAAGGATGCCGGAATGACATGGACTCAGCTGAGGATAGCAGCCCAGGACAGAGTTCGCTGGCGTGGCGTTGTTGCAGCCCTATGCACCAACAGGAGTTCACAGGAATAAGTCAAGTCAAGTCACTGATGGTATGATAATATGGTATGAAAACAACAGCCTAATTCAGGCTGAGATACTGTCAGGTTTCCCAGGCCTAGACAGATATCACAAAAGAAATAGAATGAAAATTGAAATGGTAGTGAGACTCCATCGTGTTTCAGCTTGCATCTCACTACCGGTGGCCAATCAATTTATCACTATGTTAGCCGCATAGCATAGAAAAACTGCACAGTTGCACATCTGTGCTGAGCTTCATGCGGTAACACGCTGGGATACGGCTATTTTCCCTCCTATATCTGTTGTGCCCTATGCAACTTGACAATATCTTAGCCCATGTGCAGTCTGTGACTGTGTGGCACGTTGCCTAGATCAGGCTTGTCATTTCTTACATACACCCATCGTATTGTATATGAAATGATATGCCTAGTCTCATACAAAATGTGATTGATTTTACGAGGTTGTTGCTACACATTCTACGTTACTAAGCAACGTGACATGTAGATTTCATTTACGCTCCTTTTTCAGATGTGACCATCGCCTCCGAGCCGAAGAATCGCAAACGCGGTCGCCCCAACACATCCACAAATCTCTCACACACATCTAATCTTTTGAATTGGTAATTTTCCCGTTTTCCGTGTTTTGATTTTTCGCTTTGCCCGCGTGGCTTTATTTTGAAAACAAACGGTGTTGGTTTTTGCTCACAACTACGAACGAAACGTTTAAGATGACAATTTTATTGTCTCCCGGCAATGCTTGTCACGTGGGCACACTGTTGTGACTATTCCATCAGCTAGTGCTGTTCGTGATTTTGATTCGTACATGCTGTTGCTTGCATTCTACTCTCTCTCTCCCCCATTTTGAGGCGCCTAGTGAAATATTTTTTTCTCATTTTGAATTTTGCCGTGGTCTTCCTCGGTACTTCGGTACTCACCACACGTGATTTTGCTTTTCTTCCCTCCACACACTCACTTCAGCTCAGCTATTCCCGATTTGACCCTGCAAGCGCAGGCCGCGCTGACAAACTTAGCTAACTCACAAGTGTTGAGCTCTTTTCAACAACTCGGTCTAGAAAGTCTGATTGGACAACCGAATATTGCACAACTCGCGGCCGCAGCCAATTCGGTCCTGACTAGTGCCACTGGTGGCCCATACGGCGCTTTGAATCTGTTCACCAACTCCACGATTCAGAGCAACGTCGTTCCACGTTTCAAACAGACACGTGTTTCAAACTCGCAACACTCCTCGGTTTCATCGATTCATCAGCTTTCTTCGTCCGCCAAACGCACCCGTCTGGATGCGATGAACAATATGCATGCGGGTTCGTCACAGCTGCCGAGTGGTGCCCGTTGTCAAAACTTGGTCTCACTCGTCTCACCAGAGACTAGTCTCGCCAAGTCGAATCAACAAAAGCAAGCATCTAGTCCAGGTCGGCGACCCATTTCGGATCCGTCAGAACGCCCCGTTGATGCCGCGCGTGTTGCTCGAGGTGATACGAAAACACGGCAAAACGAAACCGCAATTGTGACTAGCAAAGTACCTACGGGACTGGCACAGGCCCAGGAAAAATCCTCTTCGCAATCGTTGAAGTCTGTGGATTCAACAAACGGATCATTTTCTGGCTCGTGTAAGTTTGTTTGCTATTTTCAGACAAGCCACTGTTGCCCATTGCTCGTGTCACAGCCTTCTCTGGGGCTATCTCGGTTGTTTTTGTTCACCTTATTCGCTTCTATATGCTATATACTTGATCTCCAAGAGTATTAAAACATTCATTACTTACTTTTACTTTACTTTTGTGCGACTATCTCCTAATGGAGGATGAGTCGGCTTCAATGAAGATTCTTGGGAATTTGGGTACAAAGCGGCGTCCACAGCACCACTCGGCGTTTTTTCGAGTCAGCTTCTGTAGCCTTTGCACGACCAAGTGCGACCTGCAAGGCAGCATGGGTTGCCAGAAAGAGGTGGTGTGCATCAACTAACCGTCTGTCAGACTCTGTTTAAGATATTTCTTCGGGGTTTTCTCCCGAAGCCTTTCCCGCGATCTGGTATCCCGCAAGGCAGCGGATGTTTAAAATTAAACATTCATTGCACAATTTTATTATTTTGGAAAGCAGCGTAGGTGCATTGCGAATAAATTTCGTTCACTTGTCTTTCGAAAGGACACCGCATGCTTGGAATGTTTTAATTTTTGCCGCAACTGGATTCGTTCGTTCACTTTATCCAGCATGTATTGCTGACCTCTTTAGAAGTGAGTATCCAAATGTAGTTGAATAATTGTCTGTATGAATAAATGAATATCTGTACGCAGGGAGCATCGGTCCGTAAACGTTAATCAATATAATGGCACCAGTACGGCACCTACACACGTGATATGACGGTAAGCATTTTAACCCGAACCGTTTGAGAGCACTAACTAAGGTGTCGAATGTGCTAATTCGGGACCGACGATGCAGCCATCGTCGCTTACTCGCAATCAGCATGAAAAAGACTTTGATCAAGGCACTGTATCACCTTGCAATGAGCTCAAGCGATCAGGAGAATAGTGAGAATACAAAGGCCTTGGATGAACGCTTTATCGAACTTGGAACAAGAGAACAGGCTGAAAAACAAAGAAAGAGTTCAGTGGGGTACAATAACATGTACAAACAAACATACTACACACCTCCCGACATCACCATTGTTGTGATGTGAAAGCACAAGCCTGATCCAGGCAAAGTGCCGCACAGTCAGAGACTGCACGTGGGTTAAGATACTGTCAGGTTGCCCGGGCCTAGACATATATGAGGGGAAATAGAAATGGTAGTGAGACTCCAGCGTGTTTCAGAATGCAGCTCACTACCGTTGGCCAATCAATTTAGCGCGATGTTAGCCGCACAGCATAGAAAGACTGCACGATTGCACATCCGACATCACCATTAAAACTGTCAGCTTGAACCACTACATCATTTCAAGTATCTTGGTTTACCCATTTAGGATATCATCTCACTAGACACGGAGATTGACAACCGGATTGTGTAATGTATAGATTGTAGAGAACCCAACAGCCATAACGATATACGCCGGATTTGCAGAGCAGCCCACCAATTGTCCCGTTTGAACTCTCGTGTCTGGAGTAACCACAAGTTGACAGCGATGACAAAGATCGTAGTGTACAGCGCGTGCGTACTAAACGCTTTATTGTAGGGCAGTGAAGCCTGGACGACCGAAGCAAGATACGAACGGAGGCCAAATACTTTCCATTCACAAATCATCCGCCGTATCTATTACCTATCGTGGATGGAAAGAAGTTATGAATACTGAAGTATTTTCTAAAGCTGGAACTGTCTTTTGAGACATAGAGTTCCCGGGAATTATTTATGAATATTTAAAGCATTATATTGCCAAACCTCGGGTAGGGTTTGAGCACACGCCCTACCTCGCCGTTCCTGTTTAACTAGAATCTCGCAGTTTCATTGGCTTGTTTTATAAATTATGTGCGGTCGATTGCAACAGTAACTTGGTCGGTTTCGTTGAGTTAATGGAGAATAGCATGACGTAGCGTTTTGGGATTTCGACGTAAGAGATTCCTCTGAGCACCGCTTGGTGTTTTGCTCGTGTGATACTCTCTAAAGTGTGTACACGTCGGTCTAACCAATAGCAGTAGAGTGGACTACAAGAGTCTGCTTTGTATCACCCATTTGCCCACAAGACTTCGCACCAGATCGTTTCTCACATTGATTGAAAATACCCGCGGTAGTTCTGTTTAAGGTGCAACAATGACCTCGGATATTATTAACAGTTCAAAGTTGGGTTAAGTTATCCTCCGGGTGGGAAACAGTAGTAATGACTTTATATGCAGGGATAAAATTTCTTCGCATTCTATTTTGTGAACGATTACTCAAGTCCGGTCGTCTAAGACGCCCAACGTATGGCATATTATGAAAATCGTCGATAAGCTTAGATGAAATCAAGGTCCCTCTACCCCCTTCTTTAATTACCCCGAAACAAACAGGCTTTCAGGCACCAAGCCTGGGCAACCTGACAGTATTTCAGCCCATGTGCAGTCTTTGATTTTGCGGTACTTTGTCTAGATTAGGCTTGTGCTTTCATACGTACATATACCAGGCGCCATCTCCACCCAATTCCACCTAACGTGTTCCATCTTGTTATCGATCCTTTGGCGTATTTTTTACACAACGACCACGTCTTCACACTTGATCAATGTGCTTTATCTCATGGAGCTGCTTATTCATCCTCTTCCTTCGTATCTCCCTCTCGTTCGATCCAGCTCGCGCCTCTTCCGAGGATATCCTCATTTGTGGCAGCTGTCGTCGCATGTTCGACCAAGTGGACGATTTGATTTCTCACAAAATGGCTGGCTGCAGCTTGAGCCACGTCCCGTGTGAGTCGTGCCGATGCCGTTTGGGTGAGTCGAGTGTTGGTTGTTGTTGTTGGTCTGCTTGCACCCTTGAAGCAATCCGTTTTCGTGTTGTAAAACTGTGTTCTGATCTGAGACAGCATTATGTATGTATGTATGTATGAACGCACAAGCCAGAAGGTGGCATACAGTCAGAGACTGCACGTGAGCCATAATACTGTCAGGTTACCCAGACCTAGACAGGTATTCGAAAAGAAAATAGAAGCAGGAATGACAGTGCGTTTCCATCGTGTATCCGCATGCAGCTCACTACCGGTGGTGTTAGCCGCACAGCACAGTAGTACTGCACCGTTGTTCATCCGTGGACAGCAAGTACCGGATTCTTAATTGCCATACATTCATAACAAAATGAAACCCTGAGAAGCTACGAAATCGATAGAATATGAAGGACAAATTCACTGGAATAATGTGCTTATACCTCTTCATCGTAACAAGCTTTCCTCACAACTGTCTTTGACAACATACGAGATCAAGCAATCTCTACGTAGATGTATTTACAACAAGACCGTCTGATGTGTGATATGTATCTTGTTCCGGTTGATTGACCTGGCCGTTGTCCTCTGTGTACATCCAGCCGTTACATCTTCGGAGGGGGCTCTCACGTGTTTAAACGTCTATTCACCCCATGCTCTCTACCCATGAGTCCATCCCGAACATGGTATGAAAGCACAAGCCTGATCCAGGCAAGGTGCCGCACAGTCAGAGACTGCACGTGGGCTAAGATACTGTCTGGTTGCCCAGGCCTAGACAGATATGAGGAGGGAATAGAAATGGTAGTGAGACTCCAGATTGTTTCAGTATGCAGCTCACTACCGGTGACCAATCAATTTAGCACGATGTTAGCCACACAGCACAGAAATACTGCACGATTTCCCGTCCGTGCACAGAGGATATAGTGAATGGCTGTGTCCCAGGTTGATGCCCTACGTGTCTGTATGCGACAAAAATCCATCGATGGTGCAGGTTAAACGCGAAGATCACCCTCAATAGAGCCTCGTAACCCCCAAAGTTTACCTTGCAAGGATGTGTATTCGTGTTGTACTTTTGTGCTGTGCAGCTATCACCCCACTAATTTGATTTGCCAAAGAAGGTGAGCTAGATGAGGAAACACGCTTGAATCTCACTGCCATTTCCCCTTTCATTTATCTGTCCAGTCCTGGTCAACCTAACAGTATCAGAGCCCACGTGCAGTCTACAACTGTGCGACACTTTGCCTGGATCAGGCTTGTGATGTCATACATTGCGTGTCATTGATCAGCTCAACCATTCGATATACATTCCACATCGATCAGAAATTGAGTCAGTCGCAAACAGGTTGTAGGGAATGTGTGCACTCCAAAACTAGTCCCCCTGGTTAGTCTAATCCTATCACCCTGTGGATGGGGTTAAAACTAGCTTTGTTCCACCTATCCTTCGAGGCTCACCGTACTTACTCATATCTTGAGAGGGACACCTTCTTAGAAACAGCAACAGCTCGGGATGTGGGCAAATGTTTCGCTTGTAGCGGGATCGATTCTTCTATACCCGCCGCTTCTTGTCCAAACAACCCAATCCCTTCCCCCATCGCCAACCATTTTAACTGGATATTTATTCAATTCTGGCTGCCAGATTTCAAACGCCACTCCTAGTTATGGGAGATTTCAACCTTCCAAACTTGATGAAGAAAAACGCTCTTTCGACGAATTCGCTCGACGATGAGTTCAAGAACTGATCTTCGATATTCCTTTTTATAACCACGTATTTGATAACACTAGATATAGAGAAGGTAACATGCCATCCGTCCTGGATCTAATACTAACGAGTGAGGAACACGCCGTCGAAAATCTCGGCTACGAAACTCCATTGGGTTCTAGCGACCACCTGGTCCTCTTATTCGATTATGTTTGTCAAGCTGAAAGAATGAATGACATCAACAAAACAAAACTACAACTGGATATTGGAAGTCTTCACAATGCTCTTCGAACGATTTCTGACTGGAAACCGGACACCGCGGACGTGCATCGTTCTTGGGTAAACTTCGTAGAAAAGCTGTGTGATGAAATAAAACTACATTCCAGATTTGTGCCAAAGACAGAAAGAAAAACGATTTACCTTCACATTGAGAAGCCGCACAAGGAAGTGGATTAAGATACGCAACGATGCATGGAGAAACTATGTCCAGAATCCGATGCCATATAATTGGGAATCATATCGTCTGTTGAGGAACAAGGTCACCTCTCTTATCACCGAGGACAAGCAGTCTCACCAGGCAAGACTACTGACCATAATGGAGCGGAACCCCAAAGTCTTGTACCAGATCGTTAACACTACATCAAAAATTAAGCCAGGAATCTCAGCACTACGCACACCTCATGGTCTAACTACGACTGCGTTCGAGGCTGCTGAAGTTCTTGCAGGTTACTACTGCAAAGTTTTTAGTCCCATGGAATCAGTGCATCTTACGCCGCATTCGATCGGCTTTTCCGATTAAATACTAAACGAAATCTCAATAAACAATGAGTGTCATGCTCAGACTTCTTCGTTTAAATACCACAAAGTCACCAGGAGAAGATGGAATCACTCCTTTTATTCTCAAACGATGCGCATCCTCATTGTGTGGTCCACTCAGCACGTTATTCCAAATTTCGCTCGTTCCCGCGGAATGGAAATCTGGTATCATCACACCAATCTACAAGGGCGGGAATCGATCAGACGCTGCGAACTATAGACCAATTACGTTGTTGCCAGTAATTTCTAAAGTGTTAGAGAGTTTAGTAGCGGAAAAGATCACCAATCACCTCGAAACCAATAGACTGCTTGCGACTGAACAGCACGGTTTCAGGAAATATCACTCATGTCTATCTAATCTCTCGCTCACCTTAAACGACTGGACTGAATGTGAGGAGAGAGAACGAAGATCTGACTAAACGAATGAAAACAAAATCAACGCAACTTTGAAGAAATTGAAATTTATGGGACAATTGAAGGAAAATGGAACAAACAAAGAATGAAGCCAGAAGATTCAACATACCGAGATTCTACGGATTACCCAAAATACACAAAAGAGATATCCCTACGCCCAAGCGTTTCCTTACCCGGAGGACCGAATTACAAGTTATCAAAAGAATTGCGAAGAAGGCTGTTATATCTGGTGACAGACTCGGAACACGCCGTCAATTCTGGCAGAACAATTTCTCGAGAAATTGAAGAATGTGAGGATCGATGAAGATGAAATAATGGTTTCTTTCGACGTAACGGCGTTATTCACATCAATCGATCAAACACTCGCAAAGCAAATCGTATCGGCGTTGCTCGAAGAAAAAGGAACTGACCACAACGGAAATCGATTAACACGAGATAGTTTGATGGAATTGATTGGGCTGTGCCTTCAAACATACTTCAAGTTCAACGGTAAAATCTACGAGCAGATTCGAGGAACACCAATGGGATCACCAATTTCCAGCCTAATTGCCGAAGCAGTCATGCAACGTTTGGAACGGATCGCTCTACCAATAATACGGCCAAAGTTGTGGATCCGCTATGTGGACGACACATTTGTGATCATGAAAAGAACGGAACTGGACGAATCGCATCGACTACTGAACTGCGTATTCAGGGGGATCCAATTTACCCGAGAAACTGAAGTTGACAGCTGCCTGGCATTCCTGGACGTTAAGTGAGACGAACAAGCGAAGGAAATTTGGAGACCAGCGTTTACAGGAAGAATACGCACACGGATCAAATCTTGAACTTCCACAGCAAACATCCAACCAGCCATAAACGCAGCTGCGTTAGAACCCTATTTAAAAGAGCAGCAACACATTGCAGCACGCCGGAACTGAGAAGACAAGAAGAAGAATACCTGTTCAAAGTGTTCCAGAAGAATGGATACCCAAGAAGTTTCGTACTACGCAACAAGTTCAACCGTAACCAACAAAGACACGATGACGAAAACAGAGTTAGACGCGCTCTTCCGTATGTGCAGAATATATCAGAAATCGCAGCCCGGGTCCTTCGGCCATTTGGAATAGATGTCGCACACAAACCTGTGTCAACATTACGCAATCAATTCAACAATATAAAAGACAAAGTTGCAAAAGAAGAACAATCGAATATTGTCTACAAGATTACGTGCAGAGATTGCGAGAAGAACTACGTCGGACAAACCGGCCGCAAGCTAAGCACAAGACTACACGAACACCGGTTAGCTGTACGAAGGCACGACCCAAGTCATTGATTTCAATACATGTTGATCAATTCGGACACCAATTCGATTGGGATAACACGAAGATTTTAGCCAAAGAAAACAACCGACGAGCGCGAGAATTCATCGAGGCGTGGCACTCAACAACGACATCGATCAACCAACACCTTCAATTGGCTACAACCTATGGACCAATGAAAACTCGATGGACAAGAATGCAACACATGAATTCCACCAACCAACGGGAGTGATGGTGCACGGACAGACGGACCTTATAAAAATCAATGAATACCAACTTCAAGTCACTTCGAAAGAAGTTCTGCTGATGATGTCATCTAGCCTGATGACGAAACGTCCTACAACAACTACACAAGCTCGGCGAACACCATTTGAACAACATCCTCATCCTGAGCTACGTATATTCTCCTCTATTGCTGAACAGTTCGGGCGATCAACGCTTAGGAACGCCAGACGCTGGGAAAGCTTTAGCGGAAGAACAGATGCAACTTATGAACAACTATTTTTCTTGCATGAGTGCCAACGCAGAAACCTAACTCCGAAATCGTTACAACGAAGACCACCGATTAACAATTTCCGTGCACGGCAACTAATGGAACGACAAAACCGGCAGTGGCTACAATTCATGATTGATGACGCACACAAACGACTCAAGAAATATTCCAACGTTATCCAGAACGAAAAGCGAATATGTGAAAACCGATTTGGACCTGAACTAACACAACAGCTAGCCGACGCCATCGCAATAACGACCCGAAAAACCAAGCTAAACAAACGGCGTGACCTGGAAAACAAACTCCGGATTATTACCCCCCACCAAGATATCACAAGCGGCGAAGCTTGGGTCAAGAACCTGTCCGACAGACCCCTGACAGAGAACGAACAACGAATTCTCGCACGTGGCCTCAACTTCAACTTGAAAGACGCCGATCATACTGAATTCGTAGCTAATTTGGAGTCGATACTGAAATCCCACACTTTGACAGAAGACACACAAGAAGAAATCCGCCAACGAATTGTACCTGCGCTCACCAGGAACTTGGAACATAACACACTCAATAAACAAGAAACCAACGCTTTGAACAGATTGAAACAAGACAGAAACATAGTTATCCTCCCTGCTGACAAAGGAAGAACGACTGTGGTAATGAACAAGGCAGATTATATTGAGAAGGCTGAACAGCTACTCCAGGACACAACAACATACAGACAACTGAACGAAGACCTGACTAAACGACTTGAAAACAAAATCAACGCAACTTTGAAGAAATTAAAGTTTATGGGTCAACTGAATGGAATGGAACAAACAAGAATGAAACCAGAAGACTCAACTCTACCGAGATTCTACGGATTACCCAAAATACACAAAGAGAATATCCCATTACGCCCAATCGTTTCCTTGCCCGGAGGACCGAATTACAAGTTATCAAAAGAATTGCGAAGAAGGCTGTTATATCTGGTGACAGACTCGGAACACGCCGTCAATTCTGCAGAAGAATTTCTCGAGAAATTGAAGAATGTGAGGATCGATGAAGATGAAATAATGGTCTCTTTCGACGTAACGGCGTTATTCACATCAATCGATCAAACACTCGCAAAGCAAATCGTATCGGCGTTGCTCGACGAAAAAGGAACTGACCACAATGGAAATCGATTAACACGAGATAGTTTGATGGAATTGATCGAGCTGTGCCTTCAAACCTACTTCAAGTTCAATGGTAAAATCTACCAGCAGATTCGAGGAACACCAATGGGATCACCAATTTCCAGCCTAATTGCCGAAGCAGTCATGCAACGTTTGGAACGGATCGCTCTACCAATAATACGGCCAAAGTTGTGGATTCGCTATGTGGACGACACATTTGTGATCATGAAAAGAACGGAACTGGACGAATCGCATCAACTACTGAACTGCGTATTCAGGGGGATCCAATTTACCCGAGAAACTGAAGTTGACAGCTGCCTGGCATTCCTGGACGTTAAAGTAAGACGAACAAGCGAAGGAAATTTGGAGACCAGCGTTTACAGGAAGAATACGCACACGGATCAAATCTTGAACTTCCACAGCAAACATCCAACCAGCCATAAACGCAGCTGCGTTAGAACCCTATTCAAAAGAGCAGCAACACATTGCAGCACGCCAGAACTGAGAAGACAAGAAGAAGAATACTTGTTCAAAGTGTTCCAGAAGAATGGATACCCACAAAGTTCCGTACTACGCAACAAGTTCAACCGTAACCAAAAGACACGATGACGAAAACAGAGTTAGACGCTCTCTTCCGCATGTGCAGAATATATCAGAAATCGTAGCCCGGGTCCTTCGGCCATTTGGAATAGATGTCGCGCACAAACCCATGTCAACATTACGCAATCAATTCAACAATGTAAAAGACAAAGTTGCAAAAGAAGAACAATCGAATATTGTCTACAAGATCACGTGCAGAGATTGCGAGAAGAACTAGATCAGACAAACCGGCCGCAAGCTAAGCACAAGACTACACGAACACCGGTTAGCTGTACGAAGGCACGAACAAAGGTTATTGATTTCAATACATGTCGATCAATTCGGACACCAATTCGATTGGGACAACGCGAAGATTTTAGCCAAAGAAAACAACCGACGAGTGCGAGAATTAATCGAGGCGTGGCACTCAACAACGTCATCAATCAACCAACACCTTCAATTGGCTACAACCTATGGACCAATGAAAACTCGATGGACAAGAATGCAACACATGAATTCCACCAACCAACGGGAGTGATGGTGCACGGACAGACGGACCTTATAAAAATCAATGAATACCAACTTCAAGTCACTTCGAAAGAAGTTCTGCTGATGATGTCATCTAGCCTGATGACGAAACGTCCTACAACAACTACACAAGTTCGGCGAACACCATTTGAACAACATCCTCATCCTGAGCTACGTATATTCTCCTCTATTGCTGAACAGTTCGGGCGATCAACGCTTAAGAACGCCAGACGCTGGGAAAGCTTTAGCGGAAGAACAGATGCAACTTATGAACAACTATTTTTCTTGCATGAGTGCCAACGCAGAAACCTGACTCCGAAATCGTTACAACGAAGACCACCGATTAACAATTTCCGTGCACGGCAACTAATGGAACGACAAAACCGGCAGTGGCTACAATTCATGATTGATGACGCACACAAACGACTCAAGAAATATTCCAACGTTATCCAGAACGAAAAGCGAATATGTGAAAACCGATTTGGACCTGAACTAACACAACAGCTAGCCGACGCCATCGCAATAACGACCCGAAAAACCAAGCTAAACAAACGGCGTGACCTGGAAAACAAACTCCGGATTATTACCCCCCACCAAGATATCACCAGCGGCGAAGCTTGGGTCGAGAACCTGTCCGACAGACCCCTGACAGAAAACGAACAACGAATTCTCGCACGTGGCCTCAACTTCAACTTGAAAGACGCCGATCATACTGAATTCTTAGCTAATTTGGAGTCGATACTGAAATCCCACACTTTGACAGAAGACACACAAGAAGAAATCCGCCAACGAATTGTACCTGCGCTCACCAGGAACTTGGAACATAACACACTCAATAAACAAGAAACCAAAGCTTTGAATAGGCTGAAACAAGACTGAAACATAGTCATCCTCCCCGCCGACAAAGGAAGAACGACGGTGGTCATGAACAAGGCAGATTATATCGAGAAGGCTGAACAGCTACTCCAGGATACAACAACATACAGACAAATGAACGAAGATCTGACTAAACGACTTGAAAACAAAA
>JACCGJ010024484.1:0-11242 GCA_013407085.1 Atriophallophorus winterbourni
TGTGTGATATATCACTGAAATCCAGTGATTTATTTTTCCGTAACTCTCAGTATAGTATGATACAAGTAAACTAGTAAATATGGAGCTTCGGGATGCCAAACTTCTAGGCACCGTAGTCGTGATAGAGCAATGGTAACAAACTCATCTGACAAAACAGATACCTTCCCTGTGTGTATACATCGAGGAAACGAAGTTAAACAGAATGCTTCAACTTGAAATTAAACTGAGCAACATGCCCGGTTGTCTAGCACTCTGACTAGTAAATAATACCGTTTGATTGAAATGAAACTCTAGATCCGGTGAAGAAGAACAGTCTGATAAGAGAGCAACAGACAACAACATCTTCCGACACTTTGAACATTCAGATTGCCACCGAGGATGCACTGTTACACCCATCAACTGCAGACTGCATGATGGCGTACAAGAGAGCTTCAAAGGTGGTGGTATGATCAACTTATGTCCTTCTGGACCTGTGTCTAAAAATTAAACTTTCTTATTTTTAAATAACAATTTCTTATATTGTATCGTACGGTTTCTTGCTTACTAGGAACTTTGACAAATGAAAACAATGATTATCTTTTATTTCTGAATCGCGACACGTTCTATCAGACTAGTGCCGTAAATTATGTGACTATCATAGCTTTAGAGTTTTCAATTTGCTTTAAGCACGTTTCTAAAGTGTACACTACGAACGAATGTGCAGTGCGTGACATCTTGCTATAATGTCGGGTACAGTTCTCCTGGAACTTTGAGGAGTGCGATGAATTAGACATTATTCTAATCCCAACTTTGGGGTTGCTCACAATCCCAGCCCTGGAAGTTACAGTGTAGACCCCCCTTTAGTTGCAAATATAATTCAACACCGACATCACACTATTGTGCTTATCGCGATTGTCTCCTAGCAACGTAGCGATAACGTCACTTTAGATAGATGTGATTGTCATGAAAAGGTTAGTTTGTGAATACTTAGAGGATAAGAAAGATCTGAAATTAACAATTAACAAAACCTGACCCCATGGTCCACACCGATATGTTGGAAGTGATTTTTGATATTGTTACAAGCGGAATTTACCATAAACTACCGCTCAGACAATCGCTTTGCGCAAACAGTTTGATACATATTAGTTCCGCTTTGATTGTGTCTCTCGCGTAAATCATCCTAGGAAATCGAAACTTCCTTGGCAAGACTTGTATCAAAATTTTCGTAGATCAGCAAAACAGATGAAACGAAAGCTCGATCGCTTTAAACACAATTAAACAGGAACATGGTAAGCGAATGATACACCACTTAAAAATAATGAATTTACTTGATAATTTGATCTTATTGGTGAGATTTGTTTTGATGTTAACACGATTCATCTTTTCCATAAGCAACCCCACATGATCTAGAGTCAATCGATTGAGATAGTCTCACACTCTCTGGAGTCATGATGGAATGTCACTCCGTATCGTTGTAAAACAAAAGCTGATCAACCTTTAAGGCATTGTTTTATGTAAATCTACTGATCAACAGCAACCTTCTATCATTATTGCGAGCAGGTTTCCCGTTTCAGCCTTTTAAATTGAGGACCGCTTAAACGACGTATTCAATTGCAATACAAAAATGGGATTTAAAATTGGGAATCATATCGTAAGATTATAGATTTACTTTGGATTGAAGTTCAATAACATACCGTAGTGGATCATAAAAATCGATTTTTTTATTCCATCGCTCAGTTGCACCCTGATATGCATATCGATCGATAAGATCTTTAAACTATTGTCATTCACTGCCCTTATGGATGTGAATCCACTCGAGTTTTGGCGTTGTATAGGTTCTCATTAGCTGTCTTGTTTTATCGTTATCAATCTCTGTAAGTCGAAGTCGACCATGAATGTACATCACGAACGCATGATCATCCCATACTTAACAGCGTTTTAAATTTATATACGGTTCGCTGAAGGAGATAACTCGCACGAAGTTCAAGATGAGAAATGTTTCTCCTCACAGCACCGGTCTTCGCACGATGTAGGCGCGAACTAAAAATTTAAAGCACTACTCTCCTACCTGAAGCGCACGCTTCAAACCATGCAGACAACCAGAGTGGTCAAGAGCAAGTCATTCTCAACTGACAGGCTGAATGTACACATCTATACTACAAAGTGTTTGTACCGCAGGTGCGGTCTACGAAAAGGTCGAAATCCTGATTTTAACTCCTAATAGACAAGAGCTATTTGAATTCAATCATGTTTCATTCTATAGACATCACACAGGTGATTATTAGTTACATTTTCTATCTACAATATGTTCAAGGTGCGGTGGATGCTTCGTGAATGGAAAGCATTCAGCATTCGCTCGTGTCTTGTGAAGATGGTTAAGGATTCACTGACCAACGATAAGGCATTTATTAATCTCTTCATGGCAAGCTTGAGGTTGCCCAAGCACGGAAATAGCAAACGGGAATAAAATGAACAAATCTACGAAACTTCTTTATTGAACTCATTGATATATGGTTCTGAAAACTATTCAAGATTCAACAAGAATGACTTCAAAATACTTGTCGCGTAATCTCAAGAGAATTAAGTAACACACATGCCGTCCAATCACAACTTTCAGCTAGATTTCCATGTACTTAGATTTACAGTATCACAGATTAAACGAGAACAATTGTGACGTTTTTCATCTCAAGTATATTCGAGTTAACATACGAATTTACAATCGTCAAACCTAACATAATTCCAACCAAGGAGCATGCATCAAAATCTTGGACTCCCTGATTCAAAAAGGATAGACTACTGCTGAATGGAATATGCATTCGTGGTGTACAAAAAACAAACGTACGAGGAACGACTGTAACAATTTAGCCTCCCCGCTCAATTCAAATAAACCTTCGGAGTGATATGATATTTACATACGAAATATTACATTCGCCAAACCACCCATTAAACATCTATTTAAATGCCGTGAGTCGCGGCATACACATAGCCACTTAGCGATATTACAAACTCTCCATTCCCGTAATAACTGCCGCCGGTAATTTTCTTATTTACATGTCTGTTTCCTTTGGAATGCGCTCCCCGAAACTATTGCTCCCCCGACATTCCTTCGAAATTTGGACACTTATTAGTTGCAATTACGATTTAACGACACTTGCATATTGCCTCATGGTAAGTATTCAACTGGATTATACTTGACATTACATGAGTATGACTTTACTTTTTGAAGAACGGATATCTACTATGAATTGTGAAGCGATGTGCTTTTGTGACCATAACATTATTGAATGTTGAACAACGTATCACATTTTAAATTTGTCGTCGTAAAAACAAACAACCTTATAACACCGTTGGTTATGCGCAAGAACCTTCATTGAATCCAATGGTGTTTAAAATTGCTTGATAGCTAAGTTCACGCTATACCAAAACTCGTAATGGTGCATTCGGGTGCCACAATGTCTTTTGAAACTCAATGGAGA
The DNA here is from genome assembly GCA_013407085.1 of Atriophallophorus winterbourni. Classification (NCBI taxonomy): domain Eukaryota; kingdom Metazoa; phylum Platyhelminthes; class Trematoda; order Plagiorchiida; family Microphallidae; genus Atriophallophorus; species Atriophallophorus winterbourni. Next base: position 3,456 of record JACCGJ010024484.1, read on the forward strand.
CATTCGATACGATACTATTGATATGCCATCGCTTGTTTCGATTAGGTAAACTCCATTCAACTCAATTGAATGGAGAAACTACAGAATAATATGTGAACTACGAACAAAGTAACAGGCAAGAACGAAATTGAGCTGCCTACTGAACAGTTTAAGAAATGGGGTAAAATTCAAAGAGCAGCGATTTTTCCGTTTCATAGTGTAGTGACCTAAGTAGATGACGCTAGAATGGAGTACACATTGTTAGATTAGGAAGATTTCTTATCACAAAATATCACAAAATATTTTTGAGAACAAAAGTTGTTTGACACTTTCGAGATGTATATTCAGATTCTTCAAGCCATATTTATTGTAATCCACATGCGATTTGACGACTGTTTATCTAAAGTGGTCGTTCGAGCATTTTATTATTCGAACTTAATCAAGTGCTTTTTACTCTAGCTAACTCGAACAAGGCCATTCAACTTTGTGCAAAGCACGCGCTTGGTAGATATTTCGACATCAAAAATGAGCATATTGAATCAATAATTTATTGCATGTTTTCACACGGCATGTATCAAAGGGGACACACGAAGATTGTTCCCAGAAAATTGATTATCTTCGACCGCAATCGATCCACTGTCTTTGTTTGATATGTGCCAGCTGGCTTGCCGAAACAGTTCCATAGGTTTGAGTGTAATTCTGAAACGGAGTCGGTTTCGATATACACGAGTGAACCGGTTTTTGGTCATTCGCGAGAGACGCTGTCTTCTGTAACAACACAGAGAAAACCGTTTTGTGATGAAATCCATACGATTCGAAATGATGATTTATTCATTTTTAAGGTCAACTATCATTTAATATTCACATTGTTTCGGGAGGATCATGTTACGTTAGGGGGTGTTTTTTAAGTTCACCATTCCCCGTCATATTGACCGAATCCAGCTGCACATGAAACGGCATAACCTTTTCCCATGCTAGTTCGGCAATAATGAACTGTCAATCACAGCGGGGGACTGGAAAACCTCAGCAGCACAGGGGCTGACGTTGCATAATCGACAGAAAACAGATGATTTCCGCTCCATATGCGTCTGAAGAAATCCTAATAGGGGGATGAACGCGAATTGTTATGCAAATGGTATGGTTTTATCAAGCACACGAGCACTCGTTGTAGGATTAAACCATTACTTGACAAGAAACGAATAACAGTTTTGTGCCTGCTGGGTAAATAACACGTGATAAAGAGTGTGCGAAAGTGTTAACATCGAATCAAATGGTTGTTTGGTTTTCTGTCAATTACACTACCGCTTCTTGTGGTTCATACTAATTCGTTCAATCTTTTAGATAATGACCAAGAGCATTTTGTGTACATTTTTAAAGGGAGTTCAAACTAGGAAAGACCCACAGTGGAGGTATACACAAGACACATAAAGTTACACGTGAAATCACGTAAATTATTCGCTCAATGCTCATTTAAAAATATAGTTTCGTTCAACATAAGCGGACTTTGTAGCATCTGTTTTATACGGTTCGTACAACGAACCACTGTGTTCAAATACCGAATCACAAAGTGTGCTGGGTTTCGCGTACAAGGCGCATTGCCTTACTTAGTCAGGCGTTGGGTTTATGAGGATAACATTGAGCTAGTCACTAATAAGCGTGTTGAATGTCTTGCCAATAATCAATCTGTTCTGTGTTTGATCATCGTGGTTCGTTGTACGAACCTTATCAAACAGTGGCATTCAAGTATAACTTTGGTAACCACTTTTCCGCTGTTATAAGGCTCGCAGAACCTAATCTTACTGCCTCCGCCTTATAACGCCTAATAACCTGGAACCGTTTGTGGTATGTAAGTGCGGGGGATGTGAGCAACACTATACATTCGTTAATTTGCATTAGATTTATTAAAAAAAAGCTTTTGAAGCATCATATAGACGCTGTTATATATTAGTCTTGGTCTGCGTCGCTGCACTATTCGTAAGTGTATTGGTAATTTTTACTAACACTGCGAATGTGGTATGCTCTCCTGTCTAATCGCCTCGCAAATCATGTACCACATGCGATCTTTAAGGAAATGTGATAAATGGCCATACAGTGAGAGACATTGGGGTGGCCTTCCTGAGAAGGACTGTGCAAACTTCGGGCCAAAAACGCGCAATTGGTTGTAAAAATTTGGTTATCAGATACGAATGTCATCAAAAAGGGTATTAGTAAATCGCTAAATTTTTTGGATTGTCCAGAAATGTTTGAACAAATGTTATTGCTGTTTAACATTTAATTAGGCTCTTATTGCAAACAGCTTTACAAATATTTTTGTTAGAAAAACAAAGGTTAACACGATACCATAGGGTTCATTAACAACGAATTAGCATCGATTTGTTTAGAGCTAATTTAATATAAAATCATTATTTGTGTTAAATCAATTCGTTATTGACAGCGAATTCTGCATTCGAAAATAAATTTTCCTAAAAGATTGTTCATTACACGGTTTTGATCGTGTAAGACATTTTAGAATACGCCTGTTAATCAAATATGGAATTGTGTCCATTAGTTCGCATCACCTAGAACAACATGATCTATTTCGTGTGGTATGCACCCGTCCGAGAGGTAGATTATGATAAATTCGACAGCCCTTGAACAATGGAGACGCTTCAATGTTCAAAACGTTGTCACCATTTCTCCATGTTGTATGGCATTCAGGTCCTGATCGTACTGTCCCTACCTACTTGACGGAAACGCAGCAAGCCGGATCGTTATTACGTTCGAAAACATCGTCCGTCGAGAGCAGATGGTCATTTATCCAGCGTGAAACTGTATCGCAATTTCGGAATACGCAATCACTTGATATGTTCACTGAGTCATAAAAAAACCAAATGTAATTTCGTCACAAGAGCTCTGGAAACACGGTTCACGCATACAACGTGGATCGGTACTATGGTGTGCTATCTGTATCACTGATGTCATTTTACAATGAGCAAAACCAGTGTAGAAGTTATTATATGGTTTGATTTGTTTATATAATATTCACCGCAAGTGAGTATTTACTTCGCCACCTATCATATGAAAATAGGCATCCTTCCTACGGCGTCCTTGTGGCATCAGAGTCACTCCTTTCGCTATCAATCTGAATAAACTTCTGCGTGCCTAGCGTTATCTGCTTCTAACTCCGACTACCGCACTGCATAATACAAAACTCCTTTCAACTCCAAGGAACACCTGTCCGTTAATCTAATTTTTCGTTCTGATTGTAATACGACTAGAATATGTTACATTTCTAAGAGCACATACAGGAGTACAGAAACGGTCGTGAGTCCTTTTTCATAAGCTCATTTTGGATAAATTAAAAGTGCATCTAGTAAGCTGAGATGATCATGATATGTCAATTTCTGTATAAAAAAGCTGCGACTTAGTTCAGATCAGGACAGATCAAAGTTACGAATACTGAGAACTCTATATCACTTGCATGGTTAATGGAACGCTTATAGACAAAAGACATTTAATTATATTCATACCAGATCATTGTATCTTACGGTTTATATTTAGCATGGTATCCCACTGATTTAGGATTTAAATGGCAGCTTTGACTGGATTGACAAAACTGATATAATACACAGTTTTATTCATAGATGCTATGCAGGTAAAACGAAAGTATATAACCGGTCAGATGGTGTCGTCAATGACCGTTATCAAACGTAGAACCATAATTGCTGATGTAGGCATAAAATAGTTTTTCAAAAAACACCACAAGAGTTGATAAACTGTTTCACCATTGTACGATGTGGACAGAAAATGCGTATTTGTAGATTTTAACCTGTTATGTTGTTGAAAGTTTTAGCGCGGGACTGCGCAATTGTGTTTTGTGACTGGTGTAATAATTGCCGGCGTGAGTACCGTTCAAATAAAGACAAACGATCAATATTGTCTTCTATATGCAGCTGAACGAAAGTTTAGAACTCTTAGGTGTAGTTTAGATGGATTAACCGAAAGCTCAAGGACGAGCATTGTCGCTCTGCGCTATGAATATTTCAATGGATTGATATTTCTTTTGAAAAACAATAATCCCATCCCTGTGTGCCACTATGAGGAGACCCATGTGAATTTTAGTTTTGTTAGCTGCATTGTATTGTGTTTTCTAAGTCAGAGTGAATAATGATGCCCAAATATTTCGTGTAACAACAGTTCAACCGATATTATATTCCTTGAATGTTAGCAAGATACCTTTCGAAATTTTAAGTGGCATTCTATTATATTGGTGCAAGGCATCAATCATGAATCATCCTGTGCCCGTTATGCATTAGGTACGGTGAACACTGACACAGAAGTTTCGTGGCTCAAGGAATACGAAAGCAAACCGTAAGCACGAAGCATAATCGATTTTTTAACCAATCTTTTTGAGACCGCAAATGGACAGACCATTATAGTCGCCAAGACTGCTGGCGATTGCATGATCAAACCACACAGTGACCCGTGTTCCAAATAAGTAGTAGGCTGTTTTGCCAGTTGCACGCAACACGTCCACATGTATGTTGTTACCGCGCGCACACTTGAAGACATGGACACCAACGCAGCAGTATGAAGGGTCAGATTGTGGATATGTGCGAACCGTTCAAATTATTGAGTGCGTTTGTCCCAGCCTTGGAAGTCTCAATTGCTTTGACATGAAGGCGTCCCGTATAAGGTGTTATACCACGCAACAGTCTACGTTGTGGCGTGTTCGGCTAAAATATAATCACGTATTAAGGAACGGTATTCACCCTCACTTTTATGGTGTTTACCGATACGTTTCTTATGTTCGGTTATTCTACTGTAGAGTTCCAATGGACACTTGTCCAATATAGCCATCTAGGCGATCTTTGCATTTAGTTTTAGTGAAGCAGTGCTTTGATCAATATTCAATTTTAAACCCTTAATACCATTCGGGTACGCTTTGTGCACTGTAGAACACCAATGTTTCACCGTGCAATGTAACGAATGGCTTGTTACCCGTTAAGTTAGTTTTATTTATTTTTCAATGATACATCGGTATTCGGACTTTTACAGGAGAGAAGTCTAATGACAGGAAAGGGGCGAAGGTGGCTAGCTGACGCCTCAAACCAGTTTGCTTAGGGAAGGTGGAGCTTGTAAGTACATTAAGGCTGTCCACACAGGGGAAGGAAAACCCTTACATCAAACCTCCACTGCCTTGTGGTTGCATCTAATCATGGAAAAGGCTTCCGCTCTTGGATGCTGAACGCAGATCACGCCCTCGGTGTGCAAGTGACGCCGATCGACCGAGTACTATCTATCGCTGCGAGAAAGATTGTTCCTCCGGAATCGAACTGCTTAGTCATTCGAAAAGGTGTGTAGCATGCAAAAATCAGGCGATTGAGATGTACATCCATGGTGGACATCGACCGAAGGAGGCAACAGCAATTCTATTATTAAGCGATTGCGCTAATTAGTCAAACAAGCAAGCGTTTCTGTGTAAGATTCAACTACCTTTGTTACCTGGATTCTTCGGTTTAAGTTATTTACTTATCCATGGAATGCTTCCAATCAATCGAGCTTCGAGATCTCAAATGAGTCATTTACTCAGTGCTATTATAGTTTCGATCTGGCGGCTCCGTTCGTAATCGCATTCGACTCAAAGTACTAAATGCACATATACGCGAGTACTGCATAATTCGGTTAACCAATCACCGAGCCTTCTTTTCGTCGATATAATTGCCCAGTAAATAAGACGTGGAAAATCGCTATACGGTTTACGATCTGTAGATTTTCAAGATGTCTTGGTAGTATTTGCGCCAGATGCTTGTTCGGTTAGTTACAAACCTCTAGTGGTGCAATAGTGATGAGCAATGTAATCGCCCCAAAGTTACCCAAAAATCGTTCTTTTTACCTCCAACAGAATGGAAATCCGACTAGAAGTTAAAGATCTCAATAAGGGATTTGATATTGCCCCCATTGGTTTCAGCATGGTGGTCGTGTACTATTCACCTCATAGTTCAGCGTTCAATCTCAAGTAGGACGGACATGCACCATTCCTTTATGTACGTTTGGTATACTATAGAATCTTGGGACACGTACAGCATTCGAATAGTGTATACCTTGGCAAAAATCTTTCTCGGTTCCCCGTAACTGATAGCAAAAGCAATCATAATATCATTGAGATCATTAATATAAATATTTGGCAAGGACCTTCAGTAACGAGCGTCCAAACCGTTTCTATTGTCACAGATTACCGTAACTTTGTTCGGATCTGTTTTTAGTACGGGCATTGTAATTTATTCATCTGTTAGCAGGCCAAATCTTTCGGATTACATGTTGCGCACGATTCTCCGACTCAAGGTCACCTCCTGAGCTTACAGATAGGGTTCATCGAGACTTCAAGAGTTTTCAAGGTCACCGAATTTAACACGGTCGCTAAAGTCAAAATGCGCTTTATAAGTGATTTGTATGATTTTAGTCAGAGACAGGATAAATAGTAGCTGTTGGAACCATATTCAGAAGTATTAATTTTCTGAATTAGTTGAATTCTCAATGTTTTGTGGTGCTCACCTCCTCATCCCTAACACACCACCATCGATATCTGGTTGTTTGCCTTCATCAGGTGGAGACAGTAAGGTCAGGTTCAGTGAGTTTTGAAACAGTGAAAAGCAGGTAAGCATATTGGTCTTTGATAAGCGCCTCGAGCGCTTGACGAGGAATCACTTTGTCATTGTGTTTGAACTTCGTGGTTCTTTGTAAGAACCCTATACAACAGAGGCATAGAAGTATAACTTTGTATAGTTGAAATCCCATTATGCAAGATATTTACGAAGCTAATATTAGGTTATTCATTAAACCATATCCAGTTGAGCTGGCTAAAATAAGGTAGACTGTGAGGTCGACTGCATCATGGTGGCTTATTGTTTAAAAAATAATTTTGATTTACACCCTCATTTAGTCATTACAATTTGTGAAAAAATTCTTAAAAGTTCTAAATCATTGAACACACTAACGAAGTACGTACAGTGTACAGTTAGGCATATTTATTTATATATAAATCATGTCGAAAAATCTCTGAAAAAGTTCCATCTCCCTTAATAAATTTTCATCTGTTAGCAATGCCAAACATTGGCTACTTAAATTTCTCTCACATAACGCACACGCATACAAATTTCGAAATTCTCTCTTCTACGTGAAGCAGGTTGTTTATTTTGCCACGGTTCCATAAAGGTGCTGGCAGCAGGTGTGTGTTGTGTACCGAGAGGGTGCGACACCCGATATGGTTAACCCACGTGACGTATAGCAATTGGAGGTGGTAAATTTGACGACATTGAGGTTGTTTATCAACACCGGTGCGTGTTCAGGGACATTCGGTCCCAAAGCGGGCTGCGACACCCGCAGCAGCGCCACCCCCGAAACTCTCGCAAAAAAACGGATTCCACGTTTCACACCTTGTTAAATGTAGTGTGTGAGCTTGAATATTTATGTCGAGAATTGCACGGACGGAAGCTGATCACGTACCGGTCTTGATTGGGCAGCTATTCTGAGATAGAATTTCAACGTGTCCATCAAAGTTGGCGGAGAATTTGAAGGGGGAATTCGTGTGTTTTGGTGTATGCAAGTACAGATCATTATATTGGATTCAAGCTTGTTTTAGCGCGAGCTTTCCAGCACGTACTACTCTGTCTTGGTTCACTTTAAATTGTTCGAAAGGACAAGTCAATTGTGAGAAGCATTTTGAAATTCTAAACCTTTAAAAAAGGTTAACGAGCAAAGGGTTTCAATAAACGTTGGCTTTAAATGTCTAGTAAAAGGATACAGGTTTAAAACTATATGCTTTCCAT
>JACCGJ010024485.1:0-11409 GCA_013407085.1 Atriophallophorus winterbourni
TTGTTTTTTCAACAATAAATGTTCAATCTTCAATCTTGAACTTATCCAGCATTGGCCTACAAGCACAAATCTTGTTCAACATTCCTACGCATTTTCAACGCATGCAGATCCTGATCGTACGTTCGTTGCCTGATGAGTGCAAACAACACGAAACCGATTGGGGGTGAATATGATGGAAATGCATGCAAATGAACATTTTGTTCAATCTGTTTTGTTCTTCAGATAGATTAAACGATATCCATGAATTTATAAGTTACTTGAGAAATGACATACATCTCTGTTTGATGGGTTGTTTTTAATTTAATACTTTCGATACCGAAATTGGTACAACCTGCTATCTTCCTGTATTGATCCGTGTGAAAATTACAAATTACTTGACGTATTATTCTGCTCGCAATAATCTTTTAGCAAATTTATATGGACTCTCGTTTTTGGTATATGTCGATTATAGTGCGCAACCATACTTGCTAATTCCAAAAACGTTGCTCGTTTACCATACTTGTATCGATTTTTTGTAGACTTGCGTTTCCGATCGTACACTGACGGCCATCCACACGCTATATTCGAGCCTGTTCTAAGAGTTTTTGTTGGTCTGCTTCGGTTGATGTCGACCATGGATGTACATCATAATCGCATGAAGTTTCACGTTCTACAGCTTTAGAATGACTGAACAGTCCGAAACGGGAGGAGCAATCTCTCTCGCAGCGCTCATAACGATAGGCAGAACTCAGTCGATCGGCGTCAGCTGCACGCTAGCGGCGTGATCCGCGCTCAGCAGCCAAGAGCTGTATCTGCTCGTCCTTAGCTTGCAGACAACGCTTTACACAACGCCTTCAATATTAACAGTAAAGCGCAAGTTCTTCACAACTCGCGGGGTCAATGCCAAGCGCTTTAATATTTTTTCAAGCGTATTCGTACCGCAAGTGCGATCTTCTCAATGGTCGACTTCCTGATTGCAACTCATCATATAGTAGATCTTTCGGAATACGACCATTTTCCATTCTGTAGACGTGGCCAAGTTACCGCAAGCAGTCGTAGTAGTATGAAGTCCTAAGAGTATTCGGACATACATAGCCTTGTGAAGTTGTAACTCGTAATTCCTATTTTATGTGCATATTACCAGAATACACGCAACCGGTCATTCCGTGAGTTCTAATCTTCTTCCCAATAATTCACATTGGTTACATATACACTACAATTTGTTGCGCCAGAATATATTTTTCTTTTACACCCTATTGATTTCATGGAGCCTGAACCACCAGACTTGGATTTTATTCATTCTGCATCATTGCGTTTAACGCGTCTTGTGTTGCAGATCGAATGGTTATAAACCACTGGTGTTATGTCTGTGCTTAGTATACTCGAATACAACTTTCTATTTCAGCTGTGTTCAGGTGGATATTTGTATTTTGCTGCGCTACAAAATCACCAATAAAACCGGAGTGATCATGGGGAGATCGCGAAACAGCCTCTAATTACTTGGTATTTGAAAATATTGTGAACAGTTTTATATTTGCGATTTTTAATATCATTACTTTTTATTTTACGCAGTCTGAAACACCGCAATCCGATAACACCTTCTAATCTGTGTCCAGCATTTTCAACAGTGATCCCATGCTTGAATGGCATACCGCATATGAAAATATATGTAGCTTTGAATCAGCATTACGAAAGGTTTAACATTCAAAACGCGGAAGCTTTCTCGCCAGACCAGAAATCGTTGGACATATGACACCTGCTTGGCTACACTTAACCGTGTTTTATGACATTCAGATGGATGTACGGTCCACGGGGATACTTTGAGAGATGCTCTTTCATGCTATGTTTACTTCAGTTGAATTCATTTTATTTTGCACACAACTGATTGTGTCTGAGTCGCTTATTATGTAGGAGTGACGGGGCTCTTGAATTGGGTGTGCTTTTCTAGAATAATCTTTGAGTTTTTATTAATAGTTCAAAAGTGCAAAGAAATTTGAGTGCAATCCTTTAGAGCGGGTTTTGGGTAACGTTTCATTCCTGACACAGAAGCTTCGTCAGACCTAGGGTGATTGTCAGAACAGGGAACATGATTAAGTAGTAGTCAATCCCTCACCACGGATTTGACCTTAGCGCTAAACAGCCTATGGTACGCCTACGGCGTTTCAAGTCTCGTGTGAATGACCAGGATCAGTGGTCGATTTGCCAACTAGTATGTATCCACATCAATCTTATACAAATGAACACGGTCAAGGTCGGTTGACGTTGTGGCCCACATGCGTAAAAGTACATTAATAATGGAGCTAAGAATAAGCTATTTTTGAATAAAAACAAAATTCTAATTAACTAGTAGGAATAAGGTGAATAACAACTATTTACCTTCGCATCAGTACCGAGCGCCAGATTGTGGAGATTTCTGCCCCATCCACCTTATTGATCGCCAGTCGAACTGCCTTCGAAATTTTGAACGACTCCGCATTTAGGCGTTTTATATACAAAAGCGGTTATTTAGACAAGGTTGGCTTACACTTATCCTAGGGTCCTTATGATTGGATTGATAATAGAAAAATGAAAAAAAATGTAATGAATAACTGTAAAATGGCATTCTCTATGTACTTACTTAGCGTTAAGGAGAGTTTGGGAAAGGGCTTGTGCTATAAACTGTATGCCAAATTTATATACGGCCTACCTAAAATACATAAAGAAGGCATTCCTGTAAGACCTATCGCGGACGGTATCGAATCACCTGCGCACGAGTTAACTAGACATTTGGCTTATTTGTTGAAACTTCAGTCGGCAATACAGCCTCGTTCATCAAAACGCATATGACTTTGCGGCACGCTTAAAATCGGTAACAATTAATGACAAGGAAATAATGGTTAGCTAGACGGGCATTGAAATCTGTTGCCAGTTTGTATCCATGTGCAAAAGGCACATCTGAATCGATATGTAGAATCTTGAACCATTCGGCCATACGCGTAACATATAAGAAAAGGAATACCATCCGCTCGGTTCTAGTTACTTAGTTAATTAGATTATTGTTTCTCTTCAAAAATAGCTTAAACTTTGCTCCTTTAGTTATGTACCTTTACGCATGTTGGCCGCAGTGTCAACCCAGCTTGCCCGTGTTCACTTGAATAAGATTGATATGAGTAAACACTCGTTGGCAAATCGACCAATGATCCTGGTCATGCTTAAGAGACGTGACATACCGTAGGCGTACAATAAGCTGTTTCGCGGTAGTGTCAAATCAGCGGTGGTGAGTTGACTGCTACTTATTCATGTTCCCTATCCTGACTATAACACTTGTTCTGACGGATCTTTTGTATCAGAATTGAAACGTCACCCAAAACCTGATCTAACTGATTGCATTCAAATTACTTAGCATGATGAATGTGCGATCTATCTCAAACTTAATCCAATCAAAATATATAAGGTTTTTTATTCACTCATTGATGATAGACCATACAACAAAATATGAAGCGCGCTTTATGAAAAGCATTGTAAATTATCAATATGATAATTAATTGCGTGAACTGAAATCTTTTTTTTAATCCATTAGAAACAAATTAAAATGGATTTATTTGCAAATAACCTCGGCAAACGGAGGAAACACATAAGGATTGCTTCTCGGAAAACAGAAACAAACAAGATGCATTTTATTATTGCGTTTTCATGCAATAAACGTTTATTATGGGGAAATTCTCTGAGTTTTATTCGACATTGTATTGCTCAGATTATTCATGATGAGACCTGTTTATATTTCGAGAATTCTGTCTTCACACTGTAATCCATCAATGCTCGACTACCTTAGAAGGATTCAATAAATTTCGTCGTCATTGACAATGTCATTCAAGGAATCGTAATGTTAAGGTGATTACGTTTTTTTTAAAAAGCTATCGTATAGTAATCTGAAATTACATTTTACTTTTGAAAACAATAAAATTTCTTAAGTGATATGTTGCTCACATCCCCCGAAAAAATTTCATTTATAGACTATTCATCAGTAACTTGTTATTTCGGATTTCAAAGCAACATCCATCTATAAGCAGAACTGGACAAGAGTTTCGCTCTTATTAGAGCTCAGTAGCGCATATCCATAGCTATATTGAGATTTGGCCCGGGACTGCCTCGAAGTTAAGCGGATGATTTCACCGCTTAGTTAATCCGTCCGTTAGGCTAGATTCAAGATTCAATATTCAAGATTCAAGAATTTATGTTCACAAAAAGCACATAGCTCCACAATTACCATATCATAGTAAATATGCGTTCAATAAGAGGTATAAAAAAACGATTACACGATGTTACTGGAGTCAAGTAATATGCTTACCCTGAGTCAATACACAGGCATCGTCAAATCGTTATGTAACAAATAAGTGTCCAAGGTTCGAGTGAATGTTTGGATGCAGGGAGGGGTGATAATTGCTTCGGGAAGGGCATTTCACAGGAAACAGACACGTACCGAATAGAAATATCGGCGACAATTAGTACGGGAATGGGGAATTTGTAGTGCCGCTGAGAGGCTACGTGTAATTCCTGATTCACGGTATTTGAACAAATGTTTGAGTGGATGATCTGGAGTATTCAATATTTTGTAAGTAATGATAACGTCACTTCGAAGTCTACGTTGAAGGGGAGTGGGGAGCTTTAGCTTTTTCAACCTTTCCTCGTATGTAAGGTCTTCGAAAACCACGCACGAGTTTAGTTGCACGATGATATATCCTGTCAAGCAAGAATATATCTTTTTTCATCCACGGAGTCCATGCTTGCGATGCATGTTCCATTGTGGGAATTAAGTAGGTCTTCATGATGCTTGGCAACGTTACAGGCGTAAAGGTTCTGAAGATCCGTCGAAGCATACCTAGAAGCTTTGAAGCACGCTTGTAAATGACCTCACAATGCACGCTGTTCTTTAGGCTGCCACATATCCAGACTCCAAGATCCTTCTCCGATTCGGTCCAGCTCAAAATCGTCTGCCCAAAGTGATATTCGTACTGAAAGGGCTTACCGATTTGCAGTAACTTGCACTTTTGAAAATTGAACGGCAGTTTATTTCTAACTGACCATTCGTGTAGTGCATCTAAATCACTTTGCAGTTTTACGCAGTCTGCAGTTGATTTTATTCGCATCCAAGTTTAACATCATCCGCAAAAGAACTACCTTGCATGAGAGCGTCTCAGGTAAATCATTGATGTAAACTAAGAAAAGCACTGGTCCGAGAACGGAACCTTGCGGTACACCACTGGAGGTATTAATGGCTCGTGATTGTACCCCGTTAACTCGAACGGTTGCCTTGCGCCCATTGAGGTAGCTTTCGAACCATACGAGTAGCTGCCCGTCAATACCAATCTGTTTCAGCTTTTGTAGCAACAGGAAGTGATCAACTCTGTCGAAAGCTTTCGACATATCCAGATAGCACGCGTGCACACTGTCTCCTGCGTCAACCGTTTGGGTCCAATCGTTTAATACCGTCAGCAAGTTTGTCAAGCAGGAGCGAGCTTTACGAAACCCATGCTGGGCGACAGATAGTATATTTTGTGATTCCAAGTGATGAACTATATTTTCCGTCACTATGCGCTCCATCACTTTGGATATCACGGGGAGTAGGGTGACAGGACGGTAGTTCGCGGGATCTGAACGGCTACCACCCTTATAAATTGGTGAAATTACTCCTGTCTTCCACTCTGTTGGCACCACTCCTTCGGTTAGGGAATGTTGGAACAATTGGCATAGTGGTTCACACAGCTGCTGGTCACAGGATTTTAGTAGTGCTGGTGTTATTCCATCGGCTCCAGGAGATTTCCTAGGGTTCAGTCGACACAAGTGTCTTCGTATAATCGCTGAATTAATCTCAATATCATTCAGTTGTTGAGATACAATCGATGTCAGTAAATTCTCATTCGCCCTAACCGTTATCGGGCTAAACACATTTGCATAAAATTTAGCGAGAGTATCAGCCGTTTCTTTGCTGTGACTGTTAATCCATTCTCAGAAATAACAGGAAACACCCCTGGTTTCACACTGGACCGAGCATTGACAATCCGATAGAGAAGTTTAGGGTTTTCTTCCATTTTCAAAGACAGAGAGCGATGGTAATATTGCTTGTCCTCTTTGACGAGAGCATTCACTTTGTTACGAATTTTAGAAAATTGCTGCCAAGAGGCATCAGTTCTGGTTTTTCGGTGTTCAGTCCAAGCAAAGTTTCGTTTCCCGAGCCATTTTTTTGTGCGACTGCGAAGCTTAAATCGGAAGTCACTTGCCCGTCGTTCATCAACAAATCGCGAATTATGATCTATGTTTGACTGAAGTATTTTCGTGAGCTCACTGCATTGTGTTTCGGTGTTGTGCTGATCAAGTTCTTGCCAATTTACTAGCCCAAGCGATCCACGTAGACCAGCGTAGTCGATCTTTCTGAATTGTTTGGAGGACGCACAAACTCGTCTAGCACTGCAAACAAACTCAAAGGCTAGCACCAGATGATCACTCCGACCGAGGGGCGCAATGTAGTCAACACCATCAACTGCTGTTTTCTCTGAAGTAAAGATTAGATCCAAAATGGATGGCAACTCTGATCCTCTTCTATGAGTAAAGTCAAACACATGATTATGCAGTGGAATCATGTCGATCACCTCACGAAATTTGTGATCAAATGTGTGTAGAGGGTGATCGGATCTGGCAAAGAGATGAGGAAGATTGAAGTCCCCCATGAGTAGTAATTGCGAGCTACGCTTCTCTCCGGCGTAATTTAGCGCTTGTAATAACCTGTCATTTTGAGTATCATTCGAGGCTGGAGGGCGATATATGATTCCAAGAATGCAATCGTCCTGTGACACATTCGTGAGACTGCACCAGAGGGTATCTTCGAAATCAAGTCTTGGATCGTGAATTTTCATGCACTGAAGCCGTTCGTGACAGTATAAAGCCACACCACCACCTTTTCTTGGGCGATCGTTCCGTATTAGCATCATGTTGGGGATTGAGAGTTCACTTTCAGTCATACAGGATTGAAACCAGGTTTCAGTAACAGCAACGAGGTCTGGCGTGTATCGTTTGCACAGCTCGGTCAGTTCAGTCAATTTGTTGAACAAACTTTGAGCATTGGTATAGATGCATTTAAGTGAGTTTTTAGAATGTAACACCGAGTCAGTATTTGTATTTATTGGTCCGACGATGTTGACGTCGGACCGAGATCGTTTTTTGAAGCAATTTGAAGTAATTTCGCGGGCGAATTTGCACCAGTTTCGGATAATTGCGTAATTAAAGGCTCCAGGTGGACCTCAACAGCGGCTTTTGAGTTGCACAGTCTAACGTTTTCAGGTAACCTGTTTCTGTTCACTTTTAGCTTGCTTCGAACATCATCCGCCATGCTACTTGAAAGAATTTGCACCTTTCCCGTGATAGTTTGGCGAACGAGGTATTCTGTTGAACTTATACATTTTAACAGAAACAACTCAAGCTAAACTGCAACTATTTGCCATCCGTGTTTTTGAAAATGGATCCATTAATTATCCACGTCCTGATAACTGATCAAGGGGTATTTGTTAGTGTTTTCAAGTGAGTTTTTTAAAAGAAATAATTCTTATTTATAAACTACTCATCAGTACATTGTTGCTTCGGATTTCGAAGGAAAGTCTTTCTTCCATCCTTTGAAATCCATATAAACAAGTTACCTAGGAGTAGACTATAAATAAAATTTATGTCTCCGAGAAAACCCACTTGAAGGACAATATTATTTCTTGTTTAGCAATCTAGTGTTTTCCACGCATTTTACTTTCTTATAAATCCCTAAATTTCATCAATACCTTTATTATGCTTAACTGCTCGTCTTAGTATAATCATGACTTTTTCGAATTTTTTCTCAGTGAAACCCGACATTTTCAATAGTTTTCATTTGTATCGGTGGGGACTTTAATAGGGTAGATTATTCTTGGCTGGAAAACATATCCTCGACTAATATAAGAATCTTTGCAAACAGATCGGCGATCGCAAGTGCACATATCGCTAACACTGATCACTGAGTACTCAAAGTGTTGCTAGACAGATTGATAAAGTTATGCGCCATACACTTTGTTGTGCTAGAGAATGTAAGGATTACAGGTTGCGATGCGATCGGCAAAATATTGAGGCTTTGCAACTGATGATTTCTTCAAACTAATTCTCAGTCTTCTCCGACAGGGATGTGTCGCGTGAATGTGATGCAATCATAAAACATTTGCATTTCTGCTATGGCGTTTGCTACTTAGTTGAAATAATTAAACTAGACAGATTGCGCGGTAACAGGGACCTGAGCAAAGAACTGACAACGGCTATAATATCTGGCTGTAAACGCCATAATCAGCTGCATGAAAATTCACTGCTAGGTTTAAAGGACACTAGGCAATTATGGAATACTTCATGAAAACTTTGAAACCGAAACAGCGTGCGCAGGTTGCCGAGCAGCTCGATAGATCAACTTGATCTGGATTTTGATTATGAAAAAATGCTCATATTATTAAAAAATAAATTTAAAATGTTCACAAATAGATGACACATTTTTCAGTATATCTGAAAATAATGCCATCTTAATGCTCTGTTGCTTAAAACTGAACAAAGCTTCTGACACAAACAGGCTAATTCCAATGGTACTTAAGGAATTTGCGCCATGGATCACCAGAATAATAGCTTTCGTTGTCAATCATTGCAAATGGTTGAAAACTATTATAATTACACCGGTCCCCATGAAAACTATAGACACGTTTCGCCCCATAGCCTGCTCTTCACAAGTATTAAAAATAACGGAAAACGGGGTTCTTGGTGATGTATAAGTTACCATCCTTGGTGGAAGACAATCATTTTTCTTTACCGAACCAACGCTCTACAGTTGATGATGTTTTGTCTAAATCACAGAATTTTGAAAGAGCTTGGCAGCAAATCATTGGCCGTCAAAGTTTGTTTTTTGATTATACACGAACTGGTTTATCTTTGTCCATCGTGTCCAACTGACGGGCCTACGTAAAACATAAGCCTTGCACGGCAAAATTAAAAATGGATATGTGGATATGTTTGCGATAAATCTCATTACATTGAAATCTACAGGCTAGCCCTGCTTTACGATATCCGGGTTCTTTAACGAGCGATTACATCTGCATTATTCCTTTGAGCATACCTAGCAGCGCATCCATCACCGCCATAAACGTTCAATTTGTAATACGCAGATAACGTGGTCATTAGATACATAGTATCCAAAAACGACTCTTTAAAAACACTTTTTGCTGCTTTAAATTAAAATTATTGTATTGTCAGAAGAAACATACCCACCTTTAATTACTGAAACGTACTAAACTTGTGTTCACTAATGTGCATGGCGAACGTGGTGAAGCAATTCGCAATAATTTTTCTTTATCCATAATTAAGTTCGCAGACCCTACCAGAGGTAAATACAACAATAATCTAGGCTTCACAATATAAAACGATTTTACTAGGACAAATCATCTAAATAATCTACTAAGTAAAGTTCGCAGTCTTCGTTTTCATGCTTTTAGACTTCGATCTTCGGGTCTCTCGCTTCTCTTGTATATTTCCACATATTCTGTACTGTTTACCTGTTATTTTCCTCGCAGCTCTTTCAAAAAACTTTGTGTTGCCCAAACATTTTCATCAGGATCGTATCGCGCGCAAGCTCTATTCCTTATAAGGATATTCTTGAAAAAATTTTGAAATTAGTTTTTGTACTCGCGATCGGCTTATGAATAATTACCTCAATGATATTTCCCCATAGGATGCATGATGATTTCATAATGAGTCAAGCTTTTTAAAGACGCGATCAAAACACATTATACTTTATTTCTATAACGTCTTCATATTGGCTGACATTTAGCCAATTAGCTTCGCGATACCTTTGTCAAAAAAGAATGACGTTCGAATTTATCACGGTAATATCATGGGAATATTTTCTGTGAATGTGTTATGCTTTTAATGTGTAATTCGTATAGATTTCGTGTTTTTTGTTTTTTATAAATAGGAATTAGCCGACATTTCGAAAATTTTCAAATTACGCTTTGCTATTCTTTCCTTCGAACATTTGCACAATATGAAAGTCAATACGTATGTCAAACAGAAATAACAAGTGGAAATGCACAATCATTTCTCAGATGACAACAAATTAAACTGTCACCACATATCGTTCCACGTGATTTATGATGTCTGATTTCAATTTGTGGCAGAGAATACAATTTTAAAAGATAACATTTTCGTGGTTAAATTCAAGGTGATAGTAAATTATAATGCACAATGATGGGTGGTATCTTAATATCAAGAGACGAAGAAAAATTTGTATACATTTGTTAAGAATTCAATTTATATTATCTTACGTCATCTGCTAACAGGAGCAATGGTAACTATATCATATTCGTTGTATTATTGATATATACATAGGACATCCAAAACAATCCAGACAAAAACAATCAATTCCGGGAGAACTTTGTATCAGTAGCAAATGCGAGTTGATTTCAAACGTGAGCATATCGAGAAGAATCGTTCAGAGTTGCTTATGAATTTTAATCGTAATTTCGAAGGCCCAAAAAAGGATGTATATTAAGGCAAAATTTAATCGATTTCGAAGACATTTATCACTTTACTGATTCATTGGGGCATACAAAAAACACCTGGTCACAATATTGAAGGAAAATATTTGCCAAATACATACCTCGATCAACATCGGAAAAAGTCGAATGTGAAATAGTAATGTCAATTCTCAAAACACATGGATTTTTTGAAACGAGAAAACTGTATATATATAAAGATATCAGTTATTTTATACCCCTTGAACGGTATGAACTTTAATAGTGAAGTCAAACAGAAAACACGCTTAGAATTGTACAATCATTTATCAGAGAGCATGACAACAAATTAAACTGTCACCACAAGTCTTTCGCAAAGTAAAATAGTTGAACTGCAGCAAAATTAGGATACTGCTATCTGGTGAGCAGAGATTTTCTGTTGCGTTTAAGTGTTTCCTTCAATCAAACGTCATTAATAAAGATGGTAGGATTAAGGAACGTCTTTCTGTGAAATAATACCGAAAAAGTTCTGTACATTCGATCGACTACTCAGACGCAATCCGTCTTGTGCAAAATGGAGTCAACTGAACTAAACACAGCGTTATCCCTCGATAGTTGGCGATATATATATATATATATATATATATAACCACTTAGGATGCGACTGCGTTGAACTTCACACATTACATTGCTTTTTGGCTAGTAGAGCACCGAGTATCAACTATGGATTCTACCTGGGAAAACTAGAGTACGGGATTTGGTACATCATTTTAATTCGGAAAATATAACCAATATACAATATATATACCCAATGTATGTTGTTCATACGATTGGCTGTGGGATAGGTTCCACATTTAATCGAAGTTAGCTGACATTCTTTGGAAGAGTCGAACAA
>JACCGJ010024488.1:0-13226 GCA_013407085.1 Atriophallophorus winterbourni
AAGAAATCTGGACACTCGATTGCTTCGTTAGCAGCATACTCTCCTGTGCGAACTCAACTAAAACTTTAGAACCCATTTTCTTGCAGCTAGGTTAGAGGCAAAGAGGAGAATTTTGTTTTATTCTTCACATTTAATCGATGAAATCATAAAAAGAATGAATTTCGAAAATTTAACCAGCGTGCAAATAAAAATCAAACCTTGAGTCATCGATTCAAGAAACAATGCAGCAAATGCGTGACAAAAATACGAATATATGTTGTTGGTTGTTTAGTTTTTGTTAATGGAACATATTTAGAAATAGGGTATCGTTGTATTCAGCACTTTCTAATTGTTATGCGCAATTTTTTATGCTTGTGAACTTGAAAAATATATACATTTGAATCCAAACATAGCCAATCGTTCTCTCTTGCTGTGACTGTGTGGATCAAATAAATACATATCTTTTGACTCCAAAGCAATTGATGCATTGAAATCTGCAAAAGCAGCGATTGAAAATGGAACTGTCATCACTCATCTCAACAATGCTCTTTCTAAACGTCTTGTTTTAACTAATGATGCATCTAACGACGCAGCTGGCGTTGTCCTCCAGCAATATTTACTGAATGAACTACAACCCTTGTCATTTTTTCTCAGACATTTTCACCTTCTCAATCCAAATAAAGTGCTTTTGTGGAGAACTATTCGCCATATCCTTAGCTAGCCGAAACTATCAACATCTTTGATATGGTCACAATTTCACAGTGATAACGGATCACAAACCTTTGGAAAACGCTTTTCAATCTGGTTCTTCAAGCGTTTTTCCGGTGAAATCCGACAGTTAGATTTCATCCCCGAATTAACGACAAATATTCGTCACATTTGCGGAATTTCTAATGTTGTTGCCACACTTGATTCTCGACTAACGTATTTCTATCAGCTCGGCTAATAACATCCTTCAAGCCATCGACAAAGAGCAACTTCGTAAAGACTCTTGACACGAAGTCCATTCCTCCCCATCCATCAGACACGACAATTTTTTGTGAAACCTTTAGTAATAACATACGACTATTATCCATCTTTTTTGTAAATCAATATTCGACCATTTGCATTCCGTTTCTCAACCTGAAATTCATGCAAATATCTACCTAATTTGGTCGCTATTTGGCCTGACATTAATAATTATATTCGCCAGTGGGCAAGATTCCTAATTCAATGTCAACATGCTAAGGCTCATCGCAATACAACTATCAATCCCGGACATTTTCCCAATCCCAAACCTCGATTCGCACTTGTCCATTTCGACTCAAATGATGCCGCACTTTAGTTTTCGTTTGCAATACCAACCCACTCGTCCTTTCGTACCTTCAATTAACAATTACCTTGATTTAGAAACGTGAGATTTAGCCTTTCTGCATCGTGATACCATGAGCAAATCTTTAAAACCTCGTTATCATGGTCCACATCATGTCATCTGCTGTGATACAGTCTCGATTGATTGATTGCAGCTTGAATTCCTTGAACTAACTTCTCATGTTTCATCTCAGCCATCATCACCTGTGGGGATCATTTTCTATCACAGTGACTGAGCATGATTTGTAAGAACTTGTTCATAACTGTCTGGACTAACTGCTGTGATTCATTAACGCTCACAGAAACTTATCCATTTTCATTAGATAACAGCTTCATTCCTTACCCGAACTGTTATTCGTGTTAAACATTAGCTCAACAGATTCATTCAACACGATTTATGGATTATTGTTTGGTCTTGAAATCTTTTATATAGAGAAGAACCCGTAACAGACTTTTCTATCACAATCTTTTTACTCAACTAAAATTTGCATTTAATGAGTTATTTTAGAGCCCTCTATTTAATTATTTCTTAGAATATTGTAGCTAGCATTATTAAATATTCTTGCCGCATAATGTAAGCCAGTTAATGTATAATTCCATCAAAACAAATCTTGAAATCTAAAAGCTGAACAAGTTTGAAACATTTATTATACCATCGAGGTGCATATTTAAGTGGTTGATCACACAGTTGCTGAATGAGTGCTCACGTACCAGCAGTCTGGTTATAGCCTTAAAAACTTTCATAGAATTGCAGCTTGTATATGATAAAGGGGTAAGCTCCAGTAATTCAGAAATATTATCTTGCATTTGAACTTTTAGAAACCCAAATACTTCTATCAGGTGGACTTGCAGTCGCTTTTCTCCTAAGAGTGGATAGATCGATATCCGAAATACCGCCGATGCTTTAGCAACGTTTTACTCATTTTTCTTCAATCCTAAGCGTTGTATACCATATCAAGTTTCATCAAGTTCGCCACATTTCCAATTATTAAGTGGAATGACTATCAACGAATACATGGTTGTGCAGGAACTTTGTCGACTAAACGGAAAGAAGTCCCCTGGCGCAGACAAAATTACCCCCGACGTACTTCGCAGGTGTCGGGTTGCTTTGACTGCTCCTTTCACTTGCATATTCAATCTCAGCTTAAATGAAGGAAACATACCAGCGCAATGGAAACCAGGGATGATAACTCCTATTTATAAAGGCGGTAGCCGTTCAGACACAGTAAACTATAAACCGGTAACGTTACTTCGATGATCTCCAAATTAATTGAACGCATTGTGACTGCGCGCATAAGAGAACATTTTGAAAACCAAAATATTTTGACCGCAGCACAACACGGTTTTCAAAGAGGTCGTTGTTGTTTATCTAACCTTCTTACAACGTTCGAAGATTGGACCAAGGCACTAGACGAAGGTGAGGCTGTACATGCTTGCTACATCGATATTTCCAAAGCTTTCGATAGAGTCAACAATGATATCTTAATTAAAAATCTCGAATCCTATGGAATAACGGGAATATTGCTGAAATGGATAAGGGACTATCTTACTGATAGACACGTCCAAGTTCGCGTTGGCAGCACCTTATCTAGAAAAATAGACGTCACGAGTGGAGTTCCATATGGCTCGGTGCTTGGACCTCTTCTATTCTTGGTGTAAATGAACGATATAGTAGAGAATATTGGATGCAACTTGATACAATTTGCCGATGATATTAAAATTTGGAAACGTGTCAGGTCTGTTAATGACTGTATGGCATTACAACGGGATCTAAGCATCTTATTTCGTTGGTCCCAGTTAAATGAGTTACCATTTAACCCAGCGAAATGTAAAATGCTGCAGCTTGGGAAATCTCTGCACCACACGTATCAGCATGGCACGCAAGATCTCGTCTGGACCACAGCAGAAAAAGATCTGGGTATCTGGGTTTCGTTTAACCTCAAGCCTGGACAGCATTGCCGGATGGTGTAAAATAAAGCTTGCCGTATCTTGAGTCTTCTCAAAAGAATATTCCGGATTTTTACGCCCGAAACCCTACCCCGGGTAATTAACACGTATATACGTCCTGTTATGGAATATTCCATCCACGCCTGGGCACCATGGCTGAGGAAGGATATCGAACTACTCGACAGGATTTATCATCGTGCTACAAAGTTGGTCTCCCGGTACAGAAATTTGCCTTTCACTGAACCTACAAGATTTTACCCAACGGCGGATACGTAGTGACCTTATGTTGACCTTCAAAATCCTGCATTCTGTAAACCATCCCCTTAAACACTTGCTAAATCCCAATGACCTTACTCGAACACGAACGCATTCAAAGGCTTTAATCATTCCGCATTCTCGATTGGATATACGTCGTAATTTTTTCTCAGTAAGAATTTGTTTCACTTGGAACTATTTGCCTGAAGAAATCACACGATCAGAATCTGTTGAGGTTTTCGCTTCCAAACTCGATGAGTTTATGACGAACCATGCGGTATGCGAATATCCCTATTGATTTTTGAGATATTTTATAATTTTTATATATTTTCATATGTTCCATATACCTTGTCATCCTATGGTTATTGTTGAGCTTAATGCTTTTTCTACCGTACAATTTTCTGAGTTCCGAGTTCTGAGATCCTCGAGTCTAGCCTCATATATTTTATCTGTCTGACCTTCAAACATCCTAATCACTAGTGAAGTTTCGGTTACAAATAGCTAAAGGTGGCTAGAACTCAATTATGCGACCAGATTTCTTTCGCAAGCATGCGCGTTGAGCACCCGGCACTTCGAAATTGATTATGTAGCTCATATGGATCACACGCCATTGTTCCCGATCATCATTTTTTCTTCTTGATAGACGACATAGTGTCATGCCCTTGTGAGCCGCATCTGATTTCAATTAGCAGAATAGTACTGAGAAACCTCAGATAATGAAATGATGTCCGGTGATGTAAAACATCCCAGTGATTTCAGGTAGTAAATTATCGGTGAGTTGCTTGATTGTTTTCATAATTTGCTGCAATAACCTCATTCAAAAAAGCATTCCACAAGTTAACAAATTAGTTGAGAGCATGAATCCTTCTGTTATGCGTAGTTTCTTCGAAGTTAGCGAACAGCTTCTGTAACCAAGATCGTTGAAACTGGACCGTGAGGGAAATCAAGGTTCAATGTTCAAGGTTTTTAATGGTTAAAAAGCAACAAGCTTGACAACAACCATAGGATGGTAAAAATTGAAATTTAAGTGTATAAACAATATAAGAACATAGATTAAACAGTATATAAGTGTTCTGGAAACGAATAATGCAATAAAAAGTCGTCTTATTTCGTTGTAAAGTCATGTAAGCTAATGGCGTGAGCAACGGTTGAAGAAAAACTGTTCCAAGTAAAACAGACACAAACAGAGTAAAAATACCTTCTACAGTTCAGGCGGTAACGGGGCACGACCAATACATATTCAGGGGTCCGATAATTCCTCGTATCCCTCCGCGTGAATAAATCCTGTAAGGGATAGTTCTGTGTATGAAATGTTTTGTAAAGTAAGATAAGGTCTCCTCTGATTCATCGATAGGGAAAATCGAACAGATTCAGTTGAGCTATCCTGCTAGCAACACATCGACAGAACATGTTGAGCATATTCGAGAGGTTTTTCAGCGCTTATCTCAGTATGGTATTGTCGTGAATCCAGATAAACGCATCTTTCATGTGGAAACACTAGACTTTATCGGTCACCGCATCGATTCCACTGGAATTAAACCCGTTGAACAGAAAGTCTCTGCCATCCGCTATTATCCATGCCCGAGTTCAATCCACCAGTTGTGTCGATTTTTGGGGCTAGTCAACTACTACAGACGATTCATTCCCCATTGCGCGAAGTTAGCTCAACCGCTTACAGATTTACTTCGCTGCAAAGAAAAGATTTTTTAATGAATTCACAAGCGATCGAAACTTTTGACGCCATTAAATCCGCCCTTGAGAAGGCGACAACTCTGACTTATATATCAGCTGAGACAGATGCTCGCTTATCGCTTGTTACCGATGCATCAAACGGAGCGGTAGGCGCAGTACTCCAACAAGAGGTCGATAACACAATTAGACTCCTAGCCTTCTTCTCACGCCGACTACAACCAGCGCAGACACGATATAGTACCTTTAGTCGCGAGCTCCTCGCTGTTTATTATTCCCTTCGCCATTTCCGGCATTTACTCGAAGGTCGCAGTTTCACGTTTTTACACCGACCACAAACCGCTAACGTTTGCACTTGCCACAACTTCCGATCGTTATTCACCGCGAGAGATCCGTTAATTAGACAACATCTCTTAATTCACGAGCGACATTCGTTACCTATCCGGCTCGTCAAACACAGTAGCGGATACGTTTTCTCGGATTAAACTGATTGCCATCAACCTGCCTGAAATCGATTTGGAACAACTAGCACGTTCGCAGCAATTTGATCCGGTACTAAGTCGCTATGAATCCTCAGAGATTGGTAAAATCCGCCGAATCCCGATATTCGATTCTCCACATTACCTGGTTTGTGACATGTGTAACGACTAAAGTCGCTGTTCAACGCGTAGACCACCGGCTCCTTAGTTCGACAATTCCGAACAATTATTCGAGTTCACTACGGTTCTATTAACAAGATTACTAGACAATACCAATGGACAAACCTCAACTGTACCGGGTTGTACAAATGATGTGAGCCAAAAATGCTCAAACGTTCTAAATGACAACAATAAATTCAGCCAATGCTGACAAGATAGACTGCTAAATTATAAATGCAAAGAGATAAATTACAGTCAAAAGTGTCTATCAAATACTAGACACCCAAATTGGTGTCAAAATCCAAGTGCCCAAAATGGCAACCAAATTCAACAAAAATGTCCGACAATTGCATAAATAATGAATTAAAACAAAAGGTTTACCAAATATGTGAGAAGAAGATTTCCAATAAGCAATTACAAAAAGCAAGGTTTAACATCTTAATTATAAAGAAATAATAAACAAAACCAAATTCCAGTCACAAAAATCAGTATTTTATAAAAGTCGGAAGTCGAAAGGAAAAAGAAGAATTTAAAAGCTACATGACACTTAACATGTCTCTTACACCTCCCACCAAATTCTTCAATGGATTCAAAATGTGTAATCAACTTAGCTAGAGTGTCTGCAACCTACAATTCGTGAAGAAAACAAAAGGACAATAGAATGAAGCAAGTGACTTTATTTAATGGCGAGTCACACGCCACGTCGCATCACCATCACTGGACACATGTAGCTTTTTATAGGAAAAACGTTTGCTAGACAAAGCCCCACCACGTCCTCCGGTTCTGCCACTGTCCCCTACAATAAGCTCATGCATGTTATCCCTCTCGAACGAGCCTTCTGTATTGCATCCTCAAACAACGATATTTCGCGCCATCTAAACAAGTCTTATCTACAAAATATTATTGTATCCAGTTTTCGAAACACAAATAGTTCATTAGGTATACAACCGTACGGCTTACACCAATCATACGGATTGTCATGCTGACCATCTGTCGCCCCAATTTAGGCTGGTTCAGTGTCATGTGAACAAGGCCTACTTTTCATTTGGGCTGATTTGTTGTCAGGTGAGCCAGGCGTACTCTCCATCTGATCAGAATTATTGTCGGGAAATTCAATCGCAAAATCCGACTGACCAAATTCAGTGTCAGGTAACTCCACTTTCCGACATCAACCGACAACACAAACGTAAATATTCTTCAAATTAACATCAATAGGAACTATTTCTCGACAATCAACGAGGCTAACAGGCCTTGCTATGGAATCACTTATACAACCGCTGCACAACTGACCAAATCTGATTCTATCAATAAGCGCTCGAAGTAACACAAATTTTGTGAGTTGCTGAAACGTAACGTCTAATCCTTCGCAGTATATAGCCCATTGTTGCTGGAACGCAGTCGGTAAAATATGCGCAATATACTCCAAAGTGCTATTTGCGTTCAAAACCGACTGGCACTCCAATAGAGTGAGTGCAACTTGACATTTATACATTGACAAAGCGAGAATCGCGACGCCTTCTGACTGGCCAATCAATCGTCGGGCCTCTCCAAATAACTCATTTAAAACTGAGTTGGCCACAGTACAAGCTTGGTCTGATGTTCGTCTATGAGAAGTGCCATGAGTTAATTTAGAGATTGTAGCATGAGCAATCGCTAATCGTTCATGCGTTTTTATTTTTTTCACTCAACACGGAACCTTTTGTTTTTGAAACGTTTTAACATGTCGTGCACATGTTTTACTATCTAAGGCTGACCACATCGCCGTAGCAACTTTAGAAAAACTGCAGGTTAAGCCGGACAACCCTCCCTCCTGGATAAGACAATACTCTTCCGCCTCAAATAGGAGGGATCAGATTGTTAAGACCTCTAATAACGACAAGCGAGGTTGTACAAAGCTAATGGATTCTCTTTCCGAAGTAACGTCCAATCAAGGGCGCCGTTTATTCAAAAAAGATGGAGCTTCATCAGATGAAGAATTCTTGGAAGCGTCCGAGGATGGGGTCTGTGGTCGTATTATTATCCCTGAAATTCCACAGCTCGTGGTTAGCAACCTGCAGTGTACAGCTGGTGTTCAGGCCGCATCAGGTGACTCGGCTATCGCAAGCAGTACGCCAAAAAACGTGCTGACTTCTCGGGTACTCCGCCCGAGAATCACACAAGACTAATTGGGAATAGATTACGTGACACTGCCGCCACAGTGCTACTCGGGAATGCATGTAGCATCCGAAATAAATGGTCTGAACTCTCCATCCTTGCACATGATTTAAGACCGCATGTAATTGCACTGACAGAAACCTGGCTCTCTGCATCTGATGACATTCCTGATATAGTTGGTAACAGCTATTCCGTGATAAGGTGTGATAGACCGGGTGCAGTACAAGGTGGCGGTGTTGCTATTCTTCTCAGGTCAGGCCTCCGTACCTCAGAGTTAAACGTTAGGCTTGGCACGCACAATGTGCAACTTAGCTCCTGTCTCATTCACTCCTATAAGCAATCTACAGTAATAGCGTGCGTTTATTTTAGTCCCAATTCAGGAGTACAGGATATGTATAACTTGCTTGAGAATTTGAGTTCACTACGTGCGCTTGGGTCTCAGGTTCTTATGGTGGGTGACTTTAATCTACCACACATATCTTGGCCTAACCAGAGCTGCCAAGCTGATAAGATGTTCGAGGACTTCATAGAATGAACCCACAGACATGCTATGATCCAACATGTAACTGAGCCTACAAGGTTCCGACATGGCTGTGAACCTTCGGTCCTGGATCTCGTTATATCTTCGAATGAGCAAATGGTTCGACAGGTGCAATATCTTTCCCCACTAGGGAAAAGTGATCACATCATGATGAGCTTCCAGCTACTTCTCAGGTATGACAAACCGCCTCCGAAACTAAAGCGCAACTTCAATAGGGTAGACTGGAGTGTTGTCTCAGAAGAAGCAGATCAGATCTTGTCACAATCTTCTGGTGATGATATGGCAGCAAACTGGCAGCTTATTCACCATTGTCTGTCCACACTGCAAGACAGATTTGCTCCGTTGGTGCACGTCAAAAGACGCAATAAGCCACAGTGGTGGACACCATCGATGCGCCGTGGTATTAAAATCCGGGACCGTGCCTGGAAAACTTACAAAGCTTCTGAGACACAATGGGCCTGGACAAGGTATAAACTACTTAGAAATAAGGCTGTGGGAAGCCAACGTAAGGCAAAACGTGAATTTGAGGCACGACTGGCATGTAATATAAGACAGTGCCCAAAGCGTTTCTATAGCTATGCACAATCCAAAGGCAAAACTCGCGATTGCATAGGCAAACTTCAACTGGACAATGGGTCTCAACTAGATTCAGATTCTGAAAAGGCTTCGGCTTTTCTTGAACATTTTCGAGCTGTTCAGAGGCCTGATCGCCAAACTGATCTCTCGAATATGCCAGTGGACATAAGGTCAGATAGCGTTCCTACCCTAGATGAAATAATTTTCACTGATAATGAGGTCAGGCTTGCACTTGAAGCAACAAATCCACATAAATCTGCGGGCCCAGATGGTATTCACCCTCAATTTATTAAGAACCTGGCGCCTGTATTAGCACAACCGGTGGGTCGCCTCTTTAACGCATCCTTAAGGTATGGGTATATTCCGAGTGCTTGGAAGCAGGCTGATGTGATTCCTATACATAAAGGTGGCAGTCGATCTTCAGTTTGCAACTACAGACTGTAAGCCTTACTAGTATCCTTTGCAAAACCCTAGAGAGACTTATTAGGGACAGGATCTGTCGCCACCTTGTGTCTGGTTCGTTACTAAACTCTGCTCAGCATGGTTTTCTAAAAGGGAAGTCTTGCCTAACGAACCTATTATGTTTTCTAAATGAGGTCACTAGGAGGCTAGATAAAGGCCACTAGGTCGAAGTTCTCTACTTGGACTTCTGCAAAGCCTTTGACTCGGTAAACCACAGGTTGCTTGCAATGAAGATTGGACAAATAGGTATCGATGGCCCTCTAAAGAACTGGATCAAAAATTTCTTGAGCAATCGGTATTTTCGCGTTCGCATAGGCAATATGTATTCCGCGAAAGCAGGAGTTGTTAGTGGAGTCCCGCAGGGTTCAGTACTAGGCCCACTACTCTTTCTTATCTTCATCGATGATTTGGCATCCTCGCTTAAGTGTCCCTGCTATATGTTTGCAGACGATGTCCAGTTTATCGGATCGCTGAACGAACAGGATCTTTTTGAGGATATAGAAAAGGTCATCAAGTGGTCTTCCACGTGGGATCTACCAATCAACTTCTCCAAAAGCTATCTTCTGTCCAAAGGTGCAACGAAGCTGCAGGTTGCTGGACCTGATAACATACTGGAGATAACTGGGGTATCAAAAGTCCGGGACTTAGGTATTGCGGTTTCAGCGGACTTCAAATGGGCTGATCAATGTGCAGCTGCTGCACAACGCGCTAGAAACCAGCTCTTTCGCCTCCGATCAGTTTTATCCTGCAGGTCCCCGGAGGTTTTCATCCCATTGTATAAAGCGATAGTGAGACCTCATCTCGAGTATTGCGTTCAAGCTTGGTCTCCTTACTTGGAAAAGGACATTGCCACGCTTGAAGGTGTTCAGCGCCTAGCTACCCGTATGATTAAAGGGCAATCTGGGAAGTCATATGAACAACGACTGTTGAGTCTAGATCTCTTCTCGCTAAAAAGAAGGCGACTACGTGGGGATCTGATCGAGACCTTTAAAATCGTTGGAGGCTTTAGTTCTATTGATCCGGCTGATATGTATGCTCTTGCGCCAGTGGTAGGTACTCGAGGCCATTCACTGAAACTGGCAAAACAACATGTCAGGTCTAATGCACGTAAGCACTTCTTTAGCGAAAGGGTAGTGAATCATTGGAACTGTCTGCCCGAAGAGGTAGTTTTTTCTACTTCAGTAACGTGCTTCAAAGATAGACTAGACTCGATCTGGCGCTCTGTGTTTCCCAATTTTTATCCCTAATTTTATAATTGTTCTTCAATTTGTCGTTGGAACGCACTAATGTCTCTCCTCATCTATTGGGTGAGGGAGTTTTTCTGTTGCATTCCAGCCAAAGTCATACCAGAAGAATATTGAACCTACTATTCGAAGTGGTGGACGCTCTTTTGGCTTACCACTGGAAGTATTCTGGACGTTCGATTGGCGACTGCCACATATCGTCCTGTGCTAACTGAACTGA
Source organism: Atriophallophorus winterbourni (assembly GCA_013407085.1). Lineage (NCBI taxonomy): Eukaryota > Metazoa > Platyhelminthes > Trematoda > Plagiorchiida > Microphallidae > Atriophallophorus > Atriophallophorus winterbourni. The sequence goes on from JACCGJ010024488.1 coordinate 11,056, forward strand.
ACTGAACTGAACTGAACATGTAAACGAAGGACGTTTGATGCCCCGCACGCTTTAAATGCTGCGAAATATTTCTATTTTGAAGGATAGGGAATTTGCTGCGCCGGTCAGAAAAATGCGAGAGAAAACTTATACATGGGGGTTTAAAAATCGTGCAGCATGACTTTTCACCAACATCCATCACAATCACAAAGCCTAATGCCTGCAGACGAAACCCAAGCTGTTTTGATTTTGAATGTGACTGGCAGTCTCAAATTTTCCCATCAAAGTTTGACGTCCCTCTTATTCGTATGGTAATTTTGTGTTTAAACTATTTTGATTAACTGAAAATTCGTTTTACGAATAAAGTTTTTTTCTTCTTCTGTCATTGCAAACTTTGAAGCAGATTTGGCAAGTGAACGAAAATATGTCGCAGTGAGAAAGCAAGACAAGACCGTTTTGTTGCAAATTGACACAGCCTCAGACGTCCCATTGATTTCCCGCTGAACGTGGAAGCAGATTGGCTGCCCAACAGTCTATCTCACGGAAATGAATGTGCGAAATGCATCTCGTGAACCACTGCGGATTGACGGACAACTTACTTGTGAGATTGATTTCAATGGTGAGCAAGCAACTGGTTCAATTTACTTGACTCCTCGTGATGAACTTGATTTGCTTGGAATTTATTGGATCGAACGGCTAAATTTACTTAGTGTGCCATTGAAAGATCTGTGTTCAACAAAAAGCGCAACTGTGTGTCAAACGAATTCGTCATCAAGAACTCCAAATCAGTTGGCTTCAATATTGTTCACTGAATTTGATGCAATGCACGCCAGACCTCCGGTACAGTTGATCCTCAATCGGAAGATGGAAAATCAATACAACCGACGCAACGGCGCTCGCCGAAGATCATTCAGGCATGGTGAATACGTATGGATTACATGACTTCAAGAACACGGATTAGTTTGGAAACTAGCGGTCGTAACTAGAAAACGCGGTCAGGTATTGTACGAAGTCCTGGCCGATAGGAAGCAGATTGTTCTGCACACATAACAAATGCGAACAAGACTGCCCTGAAGAACTATCTGTTCCCAGTCACAGTCTTAACAAACTACTGGAAGTAGACCAACCTATTAGTACTGATGAACAAAGTCAAAGAGTCGACAACCGTTTTGCTGAACAACATCGCGCAGACGAGACACCAGGAAGAAGATACCCAACACAAAGAAAAACAATGGTTCAACCATTTCAAATCAATCCAAGAAACAAGGCGTATATTGACCGAAGGTGAACGTCCTTTTTTCGCAAGGGCAGGTGTCAAGGTCGTTCAATCTAGGCACGCCAAACCTCACACTGCTTTGGAAGTATTGATCGTTTTTAAGCAATTGAAATAGCTAGCAGATTTGAATTAATATAGCAGCTTGGCTTTAGTAGCTTGGCTTCATTTTCGTTCATCTAATTGGCTAATTTTACATGTATATATAAAAATGAGCTGTAAATAAACGAAGCATTCTGTCAGTCGTCTTCTATCACTTTCGTGAGCGCTGGGTCAGTCAGAGCTCGATCGAAATACACAACAACCACAACCTGCTCTTTTGTCAAGTTTCATTTGATTAAGATAAATAGAAAGAAAGCTCAGAGTTTCACAGTTCTGCAAGTCAATAAATTGAAAAATTGCTGCGTTCGACGAACGCAACAATGGTCACAGCCGGCCCAGCTGATAGGACTAAGCTCGACACGCAGAATTGTCCCGAAGTCGCGTGCGAATCATGTGAAAAACCGGTGAGTCTCGGTGCGTAAAGTGATAACGTGTTTTCTGTTTATGGGTAAAATCCATGGTAAATGTGACAGTACTTTAGCACCTAATTCGATAGCATTATTAAATAACGAAATGGTTCCAGGTTCCTGCTATGTCTGTGTTCGTTGCAGAGCTAAATCTTTGCAGGATTTCAATACTTTTGGAGCGAAACTAGAAAATAGTATGACCGGTTTGGAGTTGGGCCTTCGACGTGTGGAAGATATATTGATAAATCATGTGAGTACGCAAGTGATCGCTAATGTAAACCATCATATCAATACGATGATTTCGGAACCACCATTGAAGGAATCTAAGACTAAGACTATTCGTGTGCCAAAAAAGAAAAGCAGGGTTAATCCAGTTTTGGAATCAGTTAAAACGACCACGGAATTAGGAA
>JACCGJ010024492.1:0-62432 GCA_013407085.1 Atriophallophorus winterbourni
CTGAAAAGGTCAATCAAAGGATAGGGAAAATTTCAAGGTCGTGTGGTTGTTGACCTTCACATATAAACGTTTACAATAAGCAACAATGTAAAACTGTACGAATAATTATATCATTATTGGTCGTCACTTATTCGGGTATAAATTAGTATCGGTTGTCATGAATGAGCTTATTTGATACAATATGCAATATACACGAAATCAACTCTATCAGTTTGTAAATATCATTATAAATTCATTGCCAGTGAGCAGCACAATCGCCTGGATAACCTTGATTGATTAAAGTTAAAACCTTCAGAGCATTTGAAACGATTACGTTCAATCTAAGAAACGGATTTTCTTGCTGTCTCTGCATTTACCGCGTATTTTAAAACAGTGAGTACATCGTGACTCTAACCTCCTGTTTTGGTTGGATTGGTTTTTATCTCAAAACCGCAAATGTATAAATTGGATTTCGATATACCAGGGCTTGCACAATTGAGTATTGCATTAATAATGAGTGCTAATCAAGAGCTTTCAAAAGGTATGTTAAACATTATCCTTTGGCATAGCACAAGAGCACGAAGCGCAGAAAATTTCGACTACGACAATTGCAAGCTTGTTATGTTACGGTATTCGGAAGGATAACGTTGGAACGTTACGGTCGAAATATCTTTGGATGTAGGAACAGATGACCAACGTCACCTGCAATCGAAAGATATGCAATTCGTCAATGATGGCTAAACAAGCGTTGATTTGCGGAGGCTTGAAGTTTACCGGTTGACACAAAATCCGACAACAAATGAGATCGAAGTGACAGCCCGGACCGATCTGCTTTCTCTTGTGTTAAGGGATTTGTTGGTGAACGTGATCAGATTTGGACCGGTTGACTTAAGCGATGAAGCAAAACATAAGATAGGTGTGTGTGTACGAAACGCGATGGGATAAAGTCGTTAATGTTGGAACGATAAAACGCAAATTTCATAATTGGCCATATGCTCGCCATACGTTAGCCTGAAATGAACTGAGACAATCTTGTCCGTTTTATCTACTACGCCCGCTACCCTATAACTTTAGCTGTCTGTGCTAGACAGTCCGTTACAGCATTCAACTTTCTGTTACCTCGTTTTGCTGACCGAAGTTGTCCATGTATCTATAAATTGTTTCTGGTTTGAGCGATACATGATTTGATTTCATATTCAAAGTTTTATTTGAATTTTCATCAGGTCAATTAATGCACCGTTAACCTAAACCGTATGATGGCTCAAAACAAGTTAAGAGTGTGCTCTGCTTCCTTCAAAGTTATCATATCGGCGTAAATTTCACAGTTTGCTCACGCGCGCAAACGTTTTCCAATCGCTAACTATTCTACGGTTTTTGCTATCATTGCAAGGATCACGTCGAGCTACGCATTTTGATACTTATTTCTGTGTTCTAGCTTGTGTAGTTAACGAGTTATATTGGATTATTTGAAACATGACGAAATCACGTGTTCCAAAACAGCCACCTCGACTCGTCGAACAAAAACCCGTCACAGCCGAACAAACCAATTCAGGCTACTAACACGCATCACGAGAACCAACATACGGACTAAAAAATCGATCGATCAACCAACTTGACCTCATTGCCAAGGGCCTGGAACCGGCGAACGCAACAATGGTCACGGCCGGCCCAGCTGATAGGACGAATCTCGACACGCAGTATTGTCCCGGAGTCACGTGCAAAGCATGCGAACAACCGGTGAGTCTCATGGCGCGTAAAGTAATAACGTGTTTTCTGTGTACGGGTAAAATCCATGGTAAATGCGACCGTACTTTCGCCCCTGACTCGATAGCATTATTAAATAATAAAATGGTTCCAGGTGCATGCTATATCTGTGTTCGTTGCACAAAACCGATAGTTTAAAACAAAATTAGAAAATAGAGTGCCCGTTTTTATGTTCGGCCTTCAACGTGTGGAAGAAATGTTGGTAAATCATGTGAGTACGCAAGTGGTCACTGATGTAAACCATCATATCAATACATCGATTTCGGGACCACCATTGAAGGAATCTAAGACTAACGCTATTCGGGTGCCAAAAAAGCCAAAAAGCAGGGTTATTCCCGTTTTGGAATCAGCTAAAACGACCACAGAAGTAGGAAATTCTTACAGAGATATGCTGTTACGGTCGACCTCAGCTGTACACTCCCAAACTGCTGTACCCGTCTCACAAAGTCAAGCCACAAAGGTTTTTAATTCTAAAACGCCTGACTTTCCGATACGAAAAAAGAACACCCCATACACGCTGAACGTGATATGTACGAATGTCAGCGAGTCCCAAGAAAGCCTGTTTGATAGCAAACAGAAACACGATGTCGAGAAATGGTCTTAACTTTGTCACCTAATGAAAATTGAACACGTAAACGCAGAAAAAGTGACTCGTCTAACCCGCCATTCAACTTCACCTAATATTGGTCAACCTCGCTTGCTCAAGGTAACACTAAAATGCGAGGCTGATATCGATAACGTATTGCTGAATGCATACCTACTCAAGTCAGATTCCGGCTCAAACTGCGCATATATCCCGATGTACCATTGTGGGAAAGGAAGGGCAGCTTGAACGACAGGGAACAAACGGTATCGCGAAGTATAGTTCTACTTGGTGTACCAGAAAATACTTCTAAAGCATCGAATCAGGAAACGGTAAAGCACGACGTCAAACAATGGCGCTACATTGCGTGTTCTCTCGATATTTCTAATGCCGTTGTTGTGGACACTTTTCGAGTTCCTTTTTCGCCAAAATATAAGGGGGATGGACCGAAACCTCTGAAGATTACGTTCTTGACCAGCGCTATGGCTGAAATAGTAAGGTCAGAATGGACAAAAGGGAAACGAACATTACCCAAGGATGTTAGACTTAGCCCACCCAAACCAAGTCAAACACTCTCCCGTTTGGAGATAGCGGATAGCAGCGTTTCCATCCAAATGGAGGAAATCAATGCATCAAAAAAACGTCGTAGGTCCGGCTCAAATCGAGTCGGACTGAGCAATTCACACCGAAAATTAATTGTCGATCCAAGCCGTCGGCAACCAATAGGACGCACACATGTTTTACCATCCAAAGAAGCCGGACCAATAACTTCGATTTACACCCCGTCATTACTCACGAAAAATACGATTAAGTGCATCTATACAAACGCGAACAGCCTTTTCAACAAATTAATCGAATTGTCCGAGATTTGTAATGAAACGGCGCCAGACATAGTTGCAGTAACAGAAACGTGGTTCCATGCCTCATTGTCTGATAATGAACTCTCTTTGCCCAACATGTCTCTATTCCGGCGTAACCGTTTAGGCGATGGCGGAGGAGCAGCACTATACTTCAAGCAATCGTTTATCTGTAGAGCTATGAACGACGTGATCCTTGATATCACTGACACACTTTGGTGTTCTCTGACTCTTACTTCAGGAGACCAATGCATTATTGGAGTGATCTATCGTTCTCCAACAGCAACTCTCGATCTAAACAATAAACTGATTAATGCTTTGCGCTATGTAACAACGCGATACAACACTCAAATATTAATAATGGGGGATTTCAACTTTCCCCAGCTCTATAGCCGGAATAATCATCCATCAGAGGCACTTGAAAATGAACTTCGAGCCGTTTTGGATTACGCACCCCTTTATAACCACGTTTTTGGATTTACTCGTATGAGAGGATCAGACCAGCCGTCTACCTTGGACCTTATACTTACATCAGATCCCACAGCTGTTGAGAATATCGTTTATAAACCGCCGATTGGACGAAGCGATCACGTTGTCCTAGAATTCGAGTACGTTTGTAGCGCTAGACGCAATAGTGACGGGACAAAATGCGTCAGAATGGTGAACTACCGTGCTCTGTGTGCCGAGTTACAAAGCACTAGTTTCGCACAACTGGATTACTCCGATCCGGATAGTCATTGGCGATCTCTCTTACATCACCTAAAATCTATATTGCAGGAACATTCAATGTTTGCTTTGAAGAAAACGTCTCAACGAAATAAATTTTTACTACGAAGCAGGACTAAAAAGTGGATGAAACAAAAGGCAGTAGCGTGGGAGTTTCACAAGGCTACCAAAACAGCTGATTCTTGGGCACAATTTACACGACTGCGAAACAAAGTTATCAGCTTAATTCGAGATGATAAACAAGCGTTCCAATCGCAATTGATTACTCAGATTCACCAGAATCCGAAGCTCTTGTATAGACTTGTAAACGATAGAACAAATATTAAACCAGGAGTCTTTGCCCTGAAAACTTCGCCCGGCTTCACAGAATCCATAAATCAGACCGCTGACCTGTTAGCAGACTTTTATGCCGGAGTTTTTGCACCGAAATCCATGGAGCCTGATCAGGAACCAATCGTTCGACTTGACCGACCGACCTTGAGTGAAGTATTGATTACTCCGATGGTGGTAGCGCAGTACTTACGAAAATTAAACGTAAATAAATCTCCAGGACCAGACGAGATAACTCCAAAGCTGCTCAAAACCTGCCATGCGCAGCTATCTGAACCTCTATCTTGCATGTTTAATAATTTGCTCCAAGCTGGCGCAGTGCCACAAGACTGGAAACTGGGACAAATAATACCCATTTACAAAGGTGGTTGCCGTTCTGATGTTAAAAATTACAGGCCGGTGACCTTGCTGTCTTCGGTATCAAAAGTTTTTGAGCGAATAATAACCGCATAAATCGTGCGACATCTGGAAACGAATCAACTTTTGGCAGTTGCCCAACATGGATTTCGCAGAAATCGCTCTTGTCTAACAAATTTGCTGACAAGCTTAGACGATTGGACGAGGATTGTAGATGCGGGGGCTGTATTCATGCGTGCTACCTGGACATTTCTAAAGCGTTCGACAGAGTTGATCACAATTTAATCTTGAACAAGCTAGAAAAACACGGTGTTGTTTGAAGACTATACGAATTGCTAAGAGATTACCTCAGCAACAGACACATCCGAGTTCGTGTGGACGGTCTACTATCGAAGAACATCGATGTCACTACCGGAGTTCCACAAGGCTCAGTGCATGGACCAATACTGTTTCTAGTCTATATGAACGATATACCACTACCAAATGATAGTAAGATGGTTTTGTTTGCTCACGATATAAAAGTATGGAGGCAAATCAGAAATGCTGACGATTGTATCTTGCTGCAAAACGATTTGAGTGCTTTGTTCAACTGGTCATCTGAAAATAAACTGTCATTGAATATGCAAAAGTCGAAGATGATTCAGATTGGTCATGACCTTGGCTTTTCCTATCCATACAAGCTCGGCGATATTACCCTGGAGTACACCGAAAAAGAAAAGGACCTCGGTGTCTGGATTTGCGGCAGTTTGAAAAATGGTCTACAATGCGAAACCGTTTACAAAAGCGCGTCTCGGCTGCTCGGCATGCTACGGCGGATATTTGGACGTTTTTCTTCGGGGTGTTTCCCTCTCATGATGAATACATACATACACCCGGTTCTAGATTATGCCGCACAAGCCTGGACACCATGGCTCCAAAAAGACATCTTACTCCTGGATCGCATATACCGGAGAGCTTCTAAGCTTGTCATTGGTCTCGAAAATATGTCATTCGCCAGGCGACTCAGACAACTGGAAATGAGTACACTTACACAAAGAAGAATGCGAGGTGATCTCATCCTCGCAAACAAAATACTTACTACTGTTTCTCACCCCCTGGATATATTATTCCACCTTCGAACTTCCAGCAACAGCCGTGGCCATGGTTGCAAGTTAGAAATACCACATTCCCAACGGAACTGCCGCAGGTATTTTTATTCCGTACGTGTGTGCTTTGCTTGGAATTCCCTACCTTCCGATTTGGTAAGCTCAAACAGCTTATCTATATTCAAATCAAAACTTGACGATTATATGAGAGCTAATCCGAATTTTTCCCCAAACTATTAATAAGCTATCATCATCCCATTGATTTTGATTTTATTTATACTTATATATATATATACATTTGTACCTATATTTCCACCCTGTGGTTATTGAAAAGTTAACTGCGTTTTCAACCATGAATCTTGAATCTTGAATTTTGAAACGTCTTAATCATTTTGTTCAAGGCATTCAAATAGTTAAACTCAGACGTATTTTTTTCCGTTTCATCATGATCAATAGGTCATCACCGTAGCACAAACATTGTTTCTAATAATTCCATTCATTTGTCTAAATGATTACTATCAAAATGCTGAACTCGGTATTGATAATTAATTTTAAGATGATTCAGACACAGATCACAACACAGAGTAAGCTAAAGTGTGAAACCTTATATGGAGTTCCATATTAATTACGTCATTTTTAAAATGCTGATTGATCTAACAACTTAGATCGAAAATTCAGTTAAAAAGCCATTGACTATATAGAAGGGTCACTTTTGTTCAAAAACCGAAATTTACATTCATTTCTATCTCACTTACCCCGGTTGTAAAATGGCTGTTCTATAAATTTTAACACATGTGCATCGATGCCATCTAACAAGTGCTTGATGATAATGAATATCCTAAGAATCTTATTAACCACAAACTGAAACCGGTAAAATCTCAGTGCCAAAAATGGAAAAAAACGTTTGAGGCGCAACAGTTTCTATACCTTAAGTTATAGACGCGCCAGAAAATATCCTCCTTGTATTGTTCATTAGTTCTTCTCCATGTGTCCGAGCTTGTAAACCTAAAAGCAAAACGTTTTATATAATGTATTGAATTTATGATGGACACTTGAATCTTTCGATGCTAAAAATGCCTGATCTAGTAACGAGTTTTGAAATGGAAATCTGCAATACCGAAATAGAAATATTGTTTATAATCATACTTGATTCAGAGTCACGAGCTTACGTGTCAGATTCATTGTGTACAACGCAGCATTTGCAATACCAGTGCGTAGCATACACCACTATAATCAAAATCTGTCCAAATACTTGACAAATTATGTTAGCCATTAAAATGTTTTTCATCTTGGAGTTTGTCAGCGCCATCATCTGAATGTACGAATCCCGATTGAAACCTTGCAATTCAATGAGGTCGAAGGATTGATTTTGATAGTACCAAACATTTCCACCAGGACCAATGACGTGTATTCGGAACTGATATTTTTCCACTGAAAATAGTCGAGATTGAAATTATTTTGAGCGGAAATTGTTGTAAATATGAACTTGTGTACTATCTACATAAATAGATTTACCTGGGCCAAACAAAACGTAGGTAAATAGTGCATATTTTGTTTGTGGGCAATATTACTTGAACAACTCGGTTAATGAACAATTAGCGCTATGGATTGAAGACAATTTAAACATGGTAATTGAGAAAACAGAGCGGATACATAAATGAAAATTGGGTATTTGTAAGCGAAATTAACGCTGGACTTCGGCCATCTTTTAAATGGGCAAAACTGACATCGCGATTGTTTGAATGAAGACCTGGTCAACAGCGGTTCAAATCATAGCTATAGACGCTACTTTAACGCTGTTTAAAGTGGCACTCATCTTGCTTGCTCACATTATGAGGATAAACAAACTTCAATCTGATTGAGATTGTGAATTCGGGTATTGTGAATAGCATAATACATTATCATGAAATCAAGCCGGAAAACTATAATTAATGCTGATCAAAGTGACCTTTCTGGGAACTTATTCTATCAAAGATAAATATTTTAACAATGAAATTTGTAGCAATTATGTTCATCACGTTTGGTCATTAAAATTTCACGTGCATAAACTAATATTTATAATTTTAAATCATATATTTTAACAAGGAACGCTTGTAACAAGTTTCAAGCGCATGTGGATCCTGATCTTACTGTCCCTACCTGATGAGTGCAAACAGCACGAAACCGGTCGTGGGGTGTGGGACGGAAAAGCATGCAAATGAATATATTTTATCAGTTTTATAAGTATCATCTAGTGTCTGTCAACAATCACTAATTAAAAATAGAGACGAGTGCAAAAATCATAGTTCTGTTTATACCATTCATATCCCACAGGACTTTCTCTTTAAAATTAAGTTTACCTCTCTGCACACGTTTCAATATCACCGAAGATTAATTGCACTATTTCTACACGATGAGAGTGAATAGCACAAAAATGGTCTATTTTCGGGAGAGAAAAATAAGTGTGCAGCTTTGTAAAAGCTAAAAAAATTCGCAAATACATGTAACGAAATTCTTGCGTCCTAGATTTTGAGGCTAGAAAGTTAAAAAAATATATTTTGTATGGTTATATATTATTGCTTTACTAGTTATACTATAAACAAACCGTGTTTAGAAGAAAATTTGTTATTTATATTCTGGATTAGAAAATCACTTGGAATTTTGTAGACACTCACGAATACTTAAGTTTTGCAACAGCATGCATTTCTGGTTTGTTTCGAAGAGAATGGTATTTACTGTCTTGTGTTCGCCTACCATGCCGAAGCTGAGGCGAACTTCCGTTTGCTGATCCTGCATAGTTTCCGCAATCTTGTGATCGGAACCCAGTGAGTGTAATTCGGTGTTGGGTGTTGCATTATAGTATCTCTCGAATTGTTTAAGTGCAGTCCAATTGAACGTGTTACGTACTACGCAGATTTTAAAATCGTTTGCTGAGAAATCATCTCTGGAAATTTTAAATGGCTGTTGGTTGGTCTCTGTGGGATCAAGTTGAGAGTGTATTTCAGGCAAAATCATCTACGTGATTGGATAAATACTAATGCTATTAATAGTGTAATGGTCAGTAAATCATTTTAATATTCAGCATTCTAAAAAAGGATTTACTTGATGCCTTAGAATTAACGGATTTACATGCTTTTTTGAAAATATGTCAACTCATGTTTTGGTGACCATTTACTCACATGAATGAACTGAATATATTGAAACGAAATACGAATGTTCTTATTACAGGCGTTTTCAAAGTAATAAAGCCACGACACTAATTCTGTTTTACTTTATTAGAACACAACAAAAACGAGCCATGCGGTGTCTAGCCATTGTTTGTTATTAAAACGTATAATTATAATAATTTGCAATTATAGATCGTGAAAAGACGTTTCCAAGCATTCCACGTTTTGTAAGTATAGGTTTTACCGTGCGAGCTGAACTTCCGTAAAATTTCAATGTAATTATTATAACTATTTTTTTCGCTCGAACTGTTGATTCAAAGTTTGCAAGGCAAAGAATTACCTCAATAAGGTTTGCAGGATTACTAATCTGGGTTCACCATGATGGACGATTTAGAGCTATTGCTCAGTTTTCTTACGAAAAACAAAATATACGTAATCCCAAAACAAGCACTCGGATCGAATGATGAGGAGATATTCCCCAAAAATTTCAATTTGATGAATTTCCGGAAAATGAATGCAATCCTAGCAAATTACCTCAGAATCGTTGGGTGGAGTGAATCAAGACTTAATTATTGGATTGTGAAATGTAATATTCGGTATTAAAACAATACGACAACTTATACACAGCTGTCATTGCACGACTGCTCAGAAACACTGAACACAATGCATATATTGATGCGGTAAATCACATAAGAGTAAGAAGATTTATCCGTAGTTGCACGTCAGTTCACATTGAAGAACCCTTTAAATAATTCTATGGTGCTCAAGCCTGGCATCGACATGTGATTTCGTGTTCAGTATTGTTGTGTTAATGCTGATAGAAACGGAACGCTTTGCACCTGCCCAGTGGGAGTAAACGCCTAAAAAACTGTCGTTTCAAGTGTATGTTAAAATTGCGCGCGTGAATACTGAGAATATGCACAGGCATTTAAATTATAAAGTTGATGCATAAAATTTATCATACTAGCTGTCAAAACAATGCTTATTTGATATTTACATATTATTTCCAGAAATGAATGAAACTTTGTGGTAAATGTTTACGACAATTCACCACATGAACGCTTGCCAACAGATAAATCATATTATTGCAGTAAATTGATTTTCTTATTTTATTGATATAGGCGAGATTATTTTCTATCAAACACACCTGGCGTTCCAAGGTTTGCTGTCATCAAAATTTTCACAGAACTACCGTGAATAATTTGAGGCGTAATCTTCACCCACAAGGAAACGAAATATTCCCTGTTTGGTAAAAAATCCGTTAACCATAAAACATTTTCGACGGGTTGGGTCAAGGATATTTTGCGGATTGTGAAATTCGTCCTTGAACCGAAAGTATTGGTTTCAACTAAAATTATGTTTACGAAAATATAGCGTTGAAAATTGCGAGCGAAACAAAATTTACAGCATGTAAAACTAATCTGTTCGGTTCACATGGAGTGTTACTGACATAATTTTCGAAAGGAATTGTCAACAATATCAATTACTATTCCGAATTTCGTAGACGTTTTGATTGATCTAATAAAGTGTCGTTTAATCCGTTGAAGTGTCCATGCAAGCTGTACGGATCACCGCCACTGGTTTCTCACGGTGTGTTAGATAAAGTTTTCTTCATTTAGCCTATCAAATCGAGTGATCGTTGTGATAACTTCAATTCAATTCAAATTTAATGGTCTAAAATACATATTGCTTTACAAAATACACAGAATAATATGGAAACTTCGTACAGTTACTAATATATGGTTGATGAATACTATATCAAGCAAAAAGGAGTTTGGTTGCTTAGTGAGCAGTTTGAGCATCAGATCAAAATCTAAAGGACGGAAATTGTTTTCGCTTTTTGGGATAATAAATGTAGATGTATGGTGTTAAGATCTATAGTTTCCTTTGATGCACGAGTTAAGGGTCAAAAAGGCATCAAGACTTCTCTTGAATATCTGCTGATTTGGTGAGTTTACAACACAATCAGGTATATTGTTCCAAGTGAAACAAACTCGCACGGCCAAAAATGTCGTCTACTGATGAGTCGAGAGTGAGCAACAGTTAAAAATAACGTGTGAGTTTTTGTCTTTTGCGTAGATTAAATAAAGGTTGTAGGTGATTTGCGGTATTCAAATTATTATGAACCGGAATCAAATCGCCTCAGCTACGATGACGCGGATAATGGGATAAATTTAGGGTTTTGATTCGCTCATTGTACGGTTTCCGGGTGAGTCTAACGACAAGTTTGGTAGTTTAAGCCATTGCGTCCATGCTGAAACTGCACATTCGGTCGTGGGTCTGATGTACGTATTTCTAATGCGGGAATTTGCCTTTTGAAAATTAACCGTAGATTCACTTTAGGAGTTACGATTTCTATGATGTTTAGCGATGGACGGAGTTGCAGAGGGTCGACATTCCTAGAATGTTGTTTATCAACACACATAAGTCCTTTTGTTCCATGGTCCACAAGAGGCTGTATGCAACAAGAAAATCTTGGGACTCCATACATTTTCCAAGGTTTAACCCTTTAGCGACCAACTTTTTTGCTGATTAAGAAAAAATATTTTTGTAAATTTTTTACACTGAAATTATAACTATAGGGCATAATTATACATATAAATACTTAAAAGTTTAATTCCGAAGGAAAATTTATAAGAGGACCGTACGGTCCACTTGGACCTGAGACAGCTTAAACAAAAGAAGACCATACGGTCCTATTGGACTTGAGGGAAAATTTCATGCAAATTAGTGATAAATATTTCCTTTCTTTGTGTATTATTTTTAAAAATAAAACATGATTGTACAATATACAAATCAAATTTACAACTAGAACCAAATTCACAACTACACAGTCCTTTAACAGGTCAGTGACAGTTTCAAAACAGTTTAGTTTTGATGAAAAGCTTCAAAGCAGTTCCTGTTTCGCTCACAATACAGATGTACAAGGCATTTCATGCAAAACATGTGTATTTTGCCTTTGCAACCTGGGTTTTACACATTCCTCTGTTCTCATGAAAAGTTGGTAAGTGATTTACACCATCATTCCTGATACTTTCATCTGGAATCGGTACCGTTGCTTTTCCTGTTTTCCTTTTCTTTGAATACTTTTGCTGCACACACTCATCTGATTGTCTCCCTCTCCTCTTAAGAGTGTGCTTTCCACTTTTGATCAAGGAATTTGCCAGCTGCAGTTTGAAGTCACATAAGGATGTCTTATTATAGTATGCAACTCCCTTAGATTTTTCAGCTCTTCGCAATAGTAAGTAGCTGTTCACCACTGCCATGTCGAACAAGTGAAATATTAGTCTGAAATAATATTTCTTAGTGCGGAAATTCATGCGGTAGTATGCCATGTACTAGTCATGCAGATCAGTACCCCCCATATTATTGTTGAAGCATGACACAATATTAAGAACTACTACCTGTATCCTCTCCTTTGCTTTGCGGTCAAATTTCTCTCGCTGATGTAATGGAGCAGACATCAGGAAACTAGAAGCAAGGCAGGGACACCCGCCCTTGTCACAGGCATAATTTTTCCTGAGTATGGCAAGAAGTCGTAAACGATGCCAGTACTATCTGCAAGAACAAATATTTTATATCCCCATTTATTTGGCTTCTTGGGGATATATTGCTTGAGTGATGACTTGCCCTTGAAGGGAACTATTTGCTCGTCAACGCATAAATTTTCTCCCATAGGGATTTGCTTGAACTTCTCTTTCAAATGGTCAACAAGAAGTCTCACTTTAGCTAACTTGTCACTTGAATTCAATGAAGAATTGTCAACCAAATGTAGATTAGATTTTATGTTTTCCCATCTTTTACGTGGCATTGTTTGAGAAATGTTTTCATTCAAAGCATGAGCTGACCAATGAAGGCGAGTGTTATCAATTTTGGTCACTGACATTTGCATGCATATTCCCAACCACTGTTCAAATTCCAAATTAGTTAGATTAAGGGGTTTTGATGGATCGTTTTGCAGAGCATACAAATTAGTTTGTTCACAAATTTGTTCTATTAGGTCATCAGATACCAGACTCTTGAAGTAAAGCATTGGAGACTCAATGTTGTCATTCTCGATAAAATGGCTGTCAAATACGTGAACATCCTCTTCCGTATGTGATGTTCTCATAGAATGCCAATAAATACGATCAGATTTATTCCTTATGCTTGTAACTGCAGTGTCAACACAACGTTGTTCAGTAAGTATGTTCTCTTGATCCTTCACATTGTGTTCATCTTCACTTAAATTTTGCATGAGGGCTTCAAAATCAGGATATAGAACATCATCATCAGAAAAATCTGACTATGTCGTGTATTCTGTGACAAAATATATATCAAGATTATAAATTGAACTATAACATTCGAATCATATCTTTTGTAGCTATATGATCTTTATTTATTTGAGGTTTTATATTCAAATGATCATGTCATACTACTTGGCTATGCAACAATCAGAGACTCTAAATAATGTGTTTCAAATACAAATAATTCCATTGTTATGTTGTTTTGAAATAATGAATATCATTGGAAATATTAATATCTGCCTAAATATCTGGTTAGACAATCAATTTGGTGATAATAAATAGTAATATTCGGAAAACGAATCATCAAGACCAACTAGACCATGCAGTCCTCTTTTACTTGTGCCTTTCCCAAGACCAAGAGGACCGTATGGTCCTCTTTACAAAATATAATGTTAATATCTTGATAAAAACAAAAACGTCATTCTAAAGACTTTAAGTTTCAACTCAAATACTCATCTTTCACCAATGAATTATTTAGAGTCAAATTTCACCTGCTGTATGTGCCATTTTAGTTACAAAAATGAACTTTTAAGGAGAAGAGAACAGTACGTCTATAGCTCGCAAAGACCTTCTGCATACTGATGGAATGACGCACACTGAGTGCCAGACAGTCTAAGAACGATGCTTCGACATGTCTGGACTCGTTCAAACCTCGCAGCAACCGAATATTGTTCACTGTTTAATTATTAGAACAGTTATCTCAAACGAGACACGTTATGGCTTTGGTCGTTTTAAAGGGGTCTGTACCAACACTGTGACCATTTAGGACACCTTGACACCAAGGCCCATTTTTAGGAATCCAAACGTGGGGTGTCCAGATAATTCTGGAGCAGATCTAAGTCTTCTGGTTCATTTAACATCACCACAATATTATATCGTCCGCGAAAAGTTAAACTCTATATTTGATGAGAGCCGGTATGTCACTGGCATAAAGGGCGAAGAGGATTGGTTCGAGATGGATCCCTGTGGCACCCCACTTGTCACGAATACTGACTTCAATAAAGCAATGTCCACGGAAACGTGAACAAGCCGATCAGTCAGTTAATTTCTAACCAGGCTAATAGTCTGCTAGTGATACCACAATGTTTTAGCATCTGTAATAGAATGCTGTTGTTTACGAGGTCAAATATTTTCGACATATCGATGTAGCATATATGGATGGTATCCCCAACATCTACTGCTCGTGCACAATCGTCAAGTGTAAGGAGAAGGTTAGTAAAGCAGGAGTATCCCTTTTTAAAACCGTGTAGCGCTGGCGAAAGTAGCTTATTTTCATCAAATTGTTTGCCCAGTTTGTTCGCCGAGATCTTTTCGAATACGTTGGATACTACGGACAACAAGGTAACATGCATTTAATTTGCGGGCTCTGAACGCTTCCCGCCTTTGATAATAGGGAAGATAATACCGGATTTTCAGTATGCCACCTTGGGACAGCGATTCGCAGATTAACTGAGTCAGAGGTCCACATAAAAATTGTTTACAATGATTGAGTATATTTGGGGTAATCTTATTATAACCATGGGATTTTCTTGAATTCAACGATAGGCTGTTCCCTGCAACTCTTTGGTAATGGCTATTGTGTTCAATGATTTATGATGCGTTATTTTGGATCCAGTTGTATATGAACGCTTTTCTTCAAACAAATTACTGTAGCATAATAATTTCAGAGAACATCCTCGGTGTCAGCTGCATTTGTAGTCATTCCAGAGTGCGTCCGTAAGGCCGTAACACCTGGTTTTACTGAACACTGCTTGTTCACAGTCTGGTAAAAGAGCTTTGAATTTCACTACATTTTATACGTATATCAGCGTAATATTATATTTTGTCTTCAGTATTGAATTTAGCTACTTCGTTTCTATGTGTTGGAAAGGTCTACCATGTCTTTTCGTTGGTTAACCGGCGATGGTTTCGCATTTTAATCTATTTCCGAGTGCGACTGCAGATTTGATTCCGAACGCATTTCCACACTGTTTAGTTACGAATTCTTAACTAGAGTTGATTTCCCTGTTAAGCTTTGCCAAAAGGCTGGACCATTGCAATTTTACTCTGATGCCTTCAATTTGCCAATCGTTAATCAAACTTATGACGTTTCACAATTTACAATGTCATAGCTTTCTGATGATTTTTGTTTATCGCTTGTTCGCTCTGCTCGAAATAGGTACTCGAAATTTATGACCAAATGGTTGCTCAAACATAGGGGACAATCGTATGTAATGCTTTCAACGGAGACTTCTTCAGTTGTCAAGATCAGATCGAGCATTTGTATTGTTTTCCACGAGATTATAAAGAGAAATTTCTTCAAATAGCTGCTGGCGGTTGGGAGCAGTGGAGGTCTGAGAATTTTAGTTAGTTTTCAACAAGTTAGACGGATTAAAGTCTCCAATGATCAGGATTCTGTTATGATATATCGATTCAATCAAGCGTAGCTTGTCGATTAGAGTTATATTATACACTTTCGTGGCTGTTGGTGGCCGATTGTGCAATCTTCGAATGTAGTCGTTGTCAACAAGCACTATTGCATGTCCTCAATCACCAAGTCCGAATTTTTGAGTTCTCTGCATTTGAGTCCCCGATCATAGAAGAGAGCCCCACCTCCACGTGATGCACGGTCTCGGCGGAGCAGTGACATGTCAGCAGTCTCTAACTCACACTCGTGGATTTCGTGGTTAAGCCAAGTCTCCGAAATGGCAATTAACTGAGATCGTTGTGTCTCATATTTGGCGACAATCACTGTTTTATTGAAGAACGCTCGTTATAAACCAGACCTCTACCAATTAATCGTTAAATAATGCATCATTGTTCAGACGATTTTGTTGTAAATCACTTTCCACGAAATTTCGTAGGATTAAAAATGTTTGTTTTCCAAAATACGATTAATTTAAGCTGCTATGAAAATAATATTTTTGATATCTTGCATCATTCGATATGCAAGATGAAAGCGTTTTCTCCATTTTCAATGAGAAAAACTTTACTCACTGTTAATAATTCAGATAGATAAATGGATTCAAGGGCAGAATCAACTCAAAAGTGTAACTGATGGTATGGTATGGTGAAATCATTTCAGTCATTATTAATTATTCATCGCGTATCAATATATTTAATTTATTTGTGATTACAAAATAATGATTTATATGTCCGAAAGTATTTTAAACATCGGTAGACAATATGTAAGCGGAACAACAGCATATCCCGTTCGACATGATCAATTTTCAGTCTAAACTGATGAACATTTAACACTGACTTACATTCAACTACTTGTACGTCATATGTATGTGGTTGTTGACCAATGAGAATCGGTGAAAACCAACATAATTTCACCGAATTGATGCCCACGAATTCCCAGATTAATTCCGCGACTGCATTAAACGTTCGGAAATAAAGAGCTGCACTGCAAAGATGCAAAACGGTTTAGTGATTATCATGCAATCAGAAATGGAAAAAAATCGCCTGGTCAATTAATTACCTCGGTGGACCAACGTAATTTCCTTTCACTAGACTGACGGAGACCTTCATCATCTTTGCTCCTGTGAGGTTTTCCAAGATCGCTCGGTATGTTCCCTTCTCAAACGCGATTTTCCCTTGGGATAATTTCTCGTACAAATGGACCAGCGAATTGCTCGTTGGAACATCCGCAAATTCATGTAAATCGTTAGCTATATTCTTGAATTCGGTAAGCTTTATCCCACGTTCCACATCAAAGTAATCCTTGGGTAGAAACATATATAGAAAAATAAAATTGAATCACGTCAAAAAACTTTAAAATGTTAGCCATTTTTGAGTAATGGAAAAATGCGTACGGTGTAAAATGAAGCATAAATGGTGATGTGAGATTTTTTTAAAAATAGATGAACCAAAACAATAATTATTCGCTGGTCAGATTTCTCTTTTCTTAAAAGAAGTGTATGTGAAGTTTCAAACATAAATTTGGAACCTAGACAAAAAACAACATCGGATTTGCACTCGAAAGTAACGATTGAAGCAATCGGTAATCAAAAATTAGGCTGAGACTAAAGTACAACCGATGGCATTTTCGATGTTTATTACACTTTTTAATAATTTTAACAGACGCCAAATATTAATGACAACAAAAATGAGATGATTTAAAATAGAAGATATGTGCCGAGCACGGAATGAGATTTATTCGTCAAGGTCTATTATTAGAAAGTATAACGAAAAGAATATATTCCGTGTATTCATTTCTGTTATTTACTTAATTTCCACATACTTCGATATAGAACTTGATCAGGTCAATTGTAAACACGTTCTACATTTAAAAGTGATTTAAGAACAGAGAGAATAATTTCAGAGGTTTTTCATTATCAAAATTCATATGAAAATGCAAATCTAGTAATAATATATAAAATATGAAACATTCTGTTTATTTTTGTTTTCATATTGGTATTTCTCACAATATTTTAATGTTGTTTGCCTCTTTCGGTCGATGTTGACTATGGATGTGCTTCACAATCGAATGGATTTTTAGCGATCCACAACTTATCCATTGACTAAACTGTCCGTTTCGGTAGGAATAATCTATTTTCTGATAGACAGTACTCGGATGATCGGTGTCAATAGCACACTGGTGGGCGATCTGTGCTCAGTAGCCAAGCGCATAATCAGCTTTTCCAGTTGTACATACGACGCTTTACACAATGCCTCTAAAGTGAGTGGTCAATAGCAAGATTTTTACAACTCGGAAGACAATGTCAAGAGCGTTCCTATGTGTTTCTCAAAAGTTTTCGTACCGAAAGTGCACTCTGCCCAATGGTCGACTAGGTGATTTCCAAGCCCCAAAGCGTTGATTTTCCGAATACGACCATTTTCCATTTTGTAGACGTGGCCAAGAAACCGCAGGCGGCGCAGCCGTAGTAGGGTGAACATGCTCTGTAGACCAGCTTTTGAAAGCACTTCAGCATCATTCACTTTGTCTATCCACGATATGTTCAAGATACGACGAGTGCTTCGTAGATGGAAAGCATCCAGCCAACTTGTGTGTCTTGCGTGGATGGTCTAGGTTTCACTGCCTTACAGTAAAGCATTTAGTACGCACGCGCTCTACACCATCATAATTGTCTTCAAAGTCAACTTGCGGTGACCCGACACAATGAGAGCTGCTCTGCTAATCTGCTTATCAATCTTTGTGTCTGGATAGAGGTTATCCGCAATTGTTGAAACAAGATATGTGAAGTAATATATTATTTGAAGCTGACAGTTTTTAACAGTGATGATTGGAGACGATACAATCGCTTGGACAAAAGCTGTGGTCTTGCTCATGTTAATTGTAAGCTCAAAGTCTTTGCATGTCGACGAAAAGCAGTTCATTACGGACTGGATGTTTTCGTTTGAGTGCGCAATAATGGCTGCATCGTGGGAAAATTGCAGATCACGACTAACATATCCGGTATCTCGGTTTGTGATTTCAAAAGTTTCAAGTTGGAAAGCATGCCACCATTTCGCTTTCGGAGCTAAATAACTTCTCTCTTCAGAATCAAAGCAAAGCAAATATCAAAATGTCTGGAAGTAAGAACACAGTTTTCTGACCTTTTTGCGAATTTAAAAGGGATCTGTAGCTCTTAAAATGGACTGAGTCCTTCATGACAGAGTGGAAAGAAATAACCAGTTTAGCAAACTTTTGGTACAACCTATTATATCAATCATTTTAAAAGGCCATTTCAGCGAACGTGTTCGAATGCTTCAGTTAAATCAATAAAAATAGAGCATTATGACATAGGCTGTTCCCGACACTATAATTGAATTTTTCTAACGGAGAAGATCATATTAACGGTTGATTTTTTCCTATGAATGTCACATTAAGATACGATGTAATATCTATTAGATAAAACTTGTGGCTGGATCTGGAAGTATTTAGCAAACATTACGCCTACAACATTCAGAAAAGAAATATTCCCGTAGTTGTTGCAGTCGCCTAACTCCGCGAAGGACGGTCCCAAGCCCGTCTGAGAAAGGAGAAGGGTTGGGCTTAGGGCTAGCAACCCTATCCCGTAAAACCTACATGGCTACGGAAACGATGAAAACAGATCCGTGGTTCGGTCATGTCTGCAGAATGGATCCCAGTTCGCATACGAAGGTAGCCATGCACTGGCATCCGCAAGGTAAACGACAAAGGGGACGGCCCAAGGAAACTTGGCGCAGAACGTTGGAACGCGAACTACATGCACAAGGATTCACGGTGCAGACGGCAACGGAAGCAGCTACAGACCGGAACCAATGGCGTGAAGTTGTCTTCGCCTCATGTGCCACCCGGCACGGAGAGGACTAAATGAATGAATGAATGTTGCAGTCGCCTCTATCACCCTTAATGTTAAAACGCTTGATGACCCCCGTGTCTTGAATCACTTGTGGAACACACTCCTCCTGCCATCACTAAAGAAGCAAATGGTGAAGATGCTGTAATAATGCTATTCTACAGCATTTGATGAGCTTAGATGGAATAATGTCATCACCTAGCACCTTTCGATTCGCTTAGCGGTCGATTGTGCAAATGAGATTAGCGAGAGTAGGGGGAGTATCTAGATAGAAGACAGAAGATAAAAGAAAGCGATGTTGAACAACAGTAGAACCAGATCAACAAATGCGAATGCAAAAGAAAAATATGTAGAAGCAAATAAAATTGTCAAGTGAAGGGTCAAAGCAGACAAGCTAATTTACTTAAAGACACTGACCATTGAAGCAAAAAAGCAGCGCATCAGAACAACACCAAGGACGTATTCCGCCATCAAGACACTATCAGAAAAGTTTGCCATCCCAGAATGGTCAGTGGAGAACAGAGATGGAAAAGCGATAGCAGACGGCGAAGGACAAAAAGAGATGAATTGAGCACTTTCAAGAGTTACTCAACAAACCATGTCCTCCGAAGTTAATGGACAAATTGCCAGCTGAAAACTGTCTGCTAATCAGGTGCTGCGCACCGACGAATAAAGAAATTCGCAGCGCCCGTGAAAAATTAAAAAAAACTTTGAGGCTATAGGAATTCTCAGCATTCCGGCCGAAGCGCTAAATGAAAACACCGAAACCAGTGTGGAGCTATTCCACCAAATCTTCTGTAACATCTGGGAAAAAGAAGTACCGGCTAAGCGCAAAAAGGCTAAATAATCAAAACTCCACATAAAAGGCGATGCCATTATTGCTCCAAATACGGATGCATAACGCTGCTTTCTATTCCGGGAAAAGAGTTTATCCGCATCTTGCTAGACAAAAAGAAAGGCGATCTTGACCCACATTTTCGTGACCAACACGAAGAGATCGTGCACGGACACTATCGCAACCTCGCACTTTATTCTAGAGCATTCCCTGGACTTAAAGTTGCCTCTACGTCAACTTCATCAACGTCTACAGACTGACTCCCAGGAGATTACTGAGACACTACGGAGACCAAAAAATATCATCAACCTTATCTGGGAAGGATGACCAGCAGAATAGTGCAAGGCAGACAACTCACGGACACCTTCGAGGTTAGAACCGGAGAAAGGCAAGGCTCCTTACTATCTCCGTTCATGTTTCTGCATTCCATAGACTGGATCATGATGATGTGGACAAACCAGGAGGGGAACAACATCCAGTGGAAGCAGTTTGACAATCTCGACTTTGCCGACGATCTGGATCTTCTATCTCAGACTCAACTACTGATACAGTCGCTGCGGTTAACTAAGTTTATCTGGGTCTTAACATAAACTGGGTAAATAGCAAGGTGTTCGAGAGAAACGCATCTAACATGACACACATCACAGTCCAAGGCGAGATGCGGAAGAATTAGACAGTTTCACTTATCTCGGTAGCATCCTGCACAAGCTTGGCGAAATAGATGCAGACGTCAGATCCCGCATCGGTAAAGCACGAGCAGGCTTGCATCAGCTGCAGAACATATGGGGGTCCAGTAACATCACATTTACCACTGATATCACGCTCTTCATCATTATAAAGAAAATCCTGGTCTCCATCAACGCATGCCTCAGGAAGATCTTAAAAATCTGCTGGTCCAACAAGATCAGCAATGAAGCATGGTGGCAACGAACGCAGCAGCAGCCTGTTGACAAAGACTTTCTGCCGGGGATGAATTGGCCACACCCTTCGCAAACCTGCATCAAACATCACCAGAAAACCCCTAACACGGAGCCCTTATGGAAAGAGGAAAAGAAAGAGGCGTTGCGTCCAGACCTGGATACTGACGCCAAGCAGATGGGAAGA
Organism: Atriophallophorus winterbourni; assembly: GCA_013407085.1. Lineage (NCBI taxonomy): Eukaryota > Metazoa > Platyhelminthes > Trematoda > Plagiorchiida > Microphallidae > Atriophallophorus > Atriophallophorus winterbourni. The sequence goes on from JACCGJ010024492.1 coordinate 21,319, forward strand.
CGCGTGGACAGCATGAGATTCAAGTATTTATGGTTAAAAAAGTTAATACTTTACAACACCACAGGATTACGGTATGAATAAAACATGAAAATTACAATCGTATGAAAGCAATAAAGAATATCAAATATAAGGCTCACGAATGATGTTCGTTTGCAAGTGCAAGCCCAATTTCGCTTTAAAAATCACCAAGCAAGGAGAGTCCACCACATGTTGGGGTAGGGAATTCCAAAGAAATATAGCTCGTACGGCGAAAAAATGTCGCCGACAATCAATAAAGGGATAAGGTGTGTCCGCGTGTTACTTTTCCATCACATACATCAAGCAAGTGTTTTAGTGGATGTCCTTCGGTAGACACAATTCTATAGGTCAGAATAATATCGCGTCGTATCCTCCTTTGGGTAAAGTCACATAGACCCAGACGTCGCAGTCTTTCGGTATACGGTACATTGCGAAGACCCATCAATAACTTTGTTGCTCTATGATAGATTTTATCGAAGAGAGCAATATCTTTTCGCAGCCAAGGAGCCCAGACCTCGACCGCATACTCCATCGTAGGGCGAAGGTAGACATTCATTATTCTTGGTAACGTTACCAGAGAGAATCTTCCAAATATTCTTCGAACGATACCTAACAATCTGTTGGCCCGTCGATATATATTCTGGCAGTGCACTGTGCTCTTCAGGTTACCGCTAATCCACACTCCAAGATCTTTTTCTAACGAGCTCCTTGCTAGGTTTTCAGTTCCCAAACGATATGTCCAATGAACATTCTTGCCAAGATGGAGCATCTTACATTTCTGTATGTTGAATGACATGTCATTCATGGCCGCCCAATTCGACACGCTGTCCAAATCCATTTGTAGTTTCTCACAATCCTCTGCAGAACTAATCGGCGTCCAAATTTTCATATCATCCGCGAAGAGGACCATTTTAGAAGATATGAGGGGGGTAAATCGTTTATGTATAACAGAAAGAGGAGCGGGCCTAACACAGATCCTTGTGGGACTCCACTCGTGGTTTTGAACGTTTGTGATAGCACTCCGTTAATTTTAACTCTGGCGTCGCGATCTGACAAATAGTCACACAAGTTGTGTGACTCTCATGGTTGTGTCACACAACCATGAGAGAAGTGGTTCAAATATTCCTGAACGCATCAGTTTTTGGAAAAGCAGATGATGATATACTCTGTCAAAAGCTTTCGAAATGTCTAGGTAACAGACGTCGATGCAAGAACTTCTATCCAACTCTTTCGTCCAGTTGTTTAATGATATGAGAAGATTTGTGAGACAGGATTGGTGAGATCGAAATCCATGCTATGTTGGTGAAAACAACCATTCTTTTCGAGACTATACGTTCCATGACCTTAGAAATAACAGGTAAAAGTGTGACGGAACGATAATTTGCAGCGTCAGATCGGCAACCGCCTTTGAGGATAGGTGTTATCACGCCGGACTTCTAATCTTTCGGTACAACTCCCTTAAGCAACGAATAGTTAAACAGGCTGGAGAGCAAAGTTATGCTTGTAAGGGATGGGGGTGTGAGCAACACATAACTTAGGCTGGAGAGCGGTTCACAAAGCTGATGGTGACAGAACCATGGTCACATCTGGTGTGATGCTATCCGCTCCTGGGGATTTCTTACATTTAGTTTAAGCACAATGTTTCTATTCCTGTTTCGATTGAATACTCAAAACGTTCCACTAAAACATTTGGCACAAACACTTTAGAGTAGTAAATTACTAGAGCATTTGCGGTTTCCAACGCTGTTTCAGTGAGTTTTTTACCATTCTGGATTGGAAAAATACCTGGTTTGACTTTCGCTTTCGCGTTCATGATCTTGTATATTAACTTAGGTTTGCGTTACGTTTTTGAAAGGAGCATCAATTGGTGCGCTTCCTTATCCTCTCGAATAAGTGCAGTCAATTTGTTGCGTAACATACGGAAATGTTGCCAAGAGGTAGAAGTATTGTTGGCTTTGTGCTGCACCCACGCTGCTCGCCTCAGTACTATCCACTTTTTTGTTCTGCTGCGGACAAGAAAACGAAGTTCATGGATGCACCTTTTCTGAACGATCTGCGAGTTCTCGTCTATCTTCAGTTTCAGAAAACCTACAAGTTCGTTATATTGCGAGTCAGGGCTAAGGTTGTCCGTCTGAAAATGCGGAATCTGCACGAGCGATTTACTCAGGGTCAATTTATCTACCCATCGAACCACCCCATTCAGAGTAAGCGATTGCTGAGTACTGCAAACATAGTCGAACACAAGCACTGAATGGTCGCTAAGACCCAGTGGAGCCTGGAATTCGATCGCTTCGATAGATTGTTCCTCCGACGTTAACACCAAATCCAAGACAGAAGGGCGGTCAGAACCTCTCCTCCGGGTGCATTCGTGAACATGGTTGTATAACGGGATTGAATTTAGTACCTTTCTAAATCGGTATTCTGGTGTTTGTGGGGAGTGATCGTCCCTGAGATAAAGGGTGGACAGATTAAAATCACCCATAATAAGTGTCGTTGCTTGCTGTGTGCGAGTCAAGCGCTGAGGCACTTGGATCAACCTTTCGTTGTACGATTCCGTAGATGAAGGGGGCCGGTAGACCACACCAATAATGCAGACTTCACCAGACATCAGTGTTAAAGTGCACCAAATTGTATCCTCGAGCGTGAATTCTGTCTTGTCTATTGGATGGCACTGGAGTCTATTATGGTAATAAAGAGCAACACCACCACCGCTTCTCTCTCGATCGTTCCTTATCAAATTCATATTTGGAATTGATATTTCCGATTCAATCAATTGGGAAGAATACCATGTTTCTGTAATGGCGATAATGTCAGGTGAGTAGCGCGAACATATCTCGGTTAGCTCAGCTAATTTGTTTGGAAGGCTTTGTGCATTTGTATATAAACATCTTATAAAGTTTGTGGTGTTTAAATCATGAAAAGTTATAAGAGGGCCGACTCAGTTAGAGTCGGAATGCTCAAGTTTTTTGGAGCAATCGCATGACATTCAGGTTGAACCTCATCACTAGGTGTTTGAGTGTCGGTACTATCCGTTTGCTTGCTTCCGGCTATTACCTTGGGTAAGCTCAACTTGACGTTTTTGGGTAGGTTTTTTCTATTAGCTTTCCATTCACGTTTGATAGTATCCGTCATTTCGGTTGTGAAGAAGGTTAGCTCTAAAGGGCTAGGACCTCGCCCTTTATAGTTGGCAGACCGCGGTATCCTAAAAGCATCCACATGGTATTTTTAATACCAATTGTTTCGGCTAGATATTTCCACTGTTTGTGGTCGTGCACAGACTTTTCTTGAGAAGGTACGTTAGCAGCATCTTCCGAAACACCAAGAATTACAATACTACTTGGATTACGTTCTTCACGAGATTTCTGCGACGACTTTCGCTCCCACCATGGTAAGTCTGCATGGATACGACATGTCGTCTCTGGAACACCTCTAAGAATGTAAGCATTTAAAAGTACGTTTTCCACGTCCTCCGCAGATTGCAGCGTTATTCTTAACCACTCAGTTAAGTCATGTTTTTGATTAGCTTCAAACAGCGTTTCCTGCGACTCGGTTACGTTTGTACATATAATGCTAATGTTTACACCAGCGGACTTTATTTTATAATTTGAGTCAGTCATTTTAGAAGTGGATTTTCTGGGTCCTTTCTCGGTTCCGTTAAGTCGAAGAGTCACTGATCCCAACGAACGCTTCCCCGTTTCAGTCGCCATCTGCGCGGTTATCTGGGCAAATGTTGGCCTGCTCGAGTATGATGTATTATCTACCGGCTCTTCGGCAGTAACCTCTAAGTCGGGTAACGACGGTGCCTTTATGACGTTTATTATCAGTTCATTCAGTTTTTATATACTTGATTTCATCCCATTTAGACGGGTCTCAATATCATATTCAGGGGTTTTCGCCGCCGAGGCTGACGGTGTCGATTTGGCCTTGCAAAACAGACAAACATAACAGACACCAGGACAATCATCTCCATTAATAATCGATACTAAATCCGAAGTCAGCGATTTGTCTCATTTCGCATGCACTTATAACAAACAGGCGTAACACATGACAGTCCTCGACTTAGGACTTACCGACTTTTAGGACTTACCGACTTTCGGCAAACCGTGCACGCATCCCGGTGCGCTTTGTATCCTTTTCGGGGTCATCCGGTCAGGTTTGTGTGCAGTACTGTTTAGTTGTGTGTGCACAGGCAGTGGTTCTGTCGACCGATCGATGATGAATATGGTGAGCGCGACGAAAAGCGTTGTTCACTAATAAGAGCAAAGTCAGAATTGATTCCGGCGATGCGCTTCGGTAGTTGCTCTCACGACGTTCAATATATAGCCAGTCGACGGCGAAAAATAAGATCGTTCCGATGACGCTAATCCCTTTGAGGACTTGAAGAGTATTAACAGAGTTGCACGCGTAGATCCAATATGAGAAAATCACGATAAATCCGAATTTACTCGTATTATCGAATACCGCTACGAGAGTGGTATATCCAGAAAGCTGACTTCGAGAGAAGTCCAACAAGGTATAATATATCCACGTACGTGTAAGTGTAAGAACAGTATATCCTGATGAACAGGAGCTCAAAATAATGCGACCACACGGAACGGCAAACAAATGTAAGATCGACCTGAATCGTGATTACTTGAGAGAGCTAGTTGGGGGCACAAGCCACAGACGGAACCAAAGGCGAAAGTAAATATGTATCCCTATAAGTTTAAAGCAAGTTCAACTAGTAGATTTCGAAACATTTCCGGATTATTATATCTAATACAGTTTTCAATCAGCCTTAACAGAGATTATCACAATCTCATTAATCGCAGAGAGTTTTTTGATTCATGTGCCCATAGGTTTGATAAACGATAAAAATAAGCAATATTTCGAACGCAAAACCTTTCAAAATTGTTGTCTAAAACGGCAATGAATTGGCGAATTTTCTGTACGACGCAAATGCATTCTGATTTAGATTGTAGTTCATCATCTACCTGAACATGTTCGGTCCGATTCAAGCAAGGTTCACCCGGGTGGTTAACTTCGCAAACATGCACACGGAATCCAACAAACAAACCATTCACGTCCACTTCAAAATCATTTGTCAAAGCTGGCCATGAAACGACTGCCAGATTTGAAGTGACGGTCAATACCTCGGGAGCACTCGGTGGGTTTTCGCCGGTGAACGTGAACGTGGTCTGGTTTGTAGTCTCGTTGCTCTTTATTGCATTTCGAACAGTCAATGTGATCTGAGGTGTATTCAAAAACCCTGCTTAATGATTTTTCTAGGATAAACATAACTTGTTTCATAAACGAACATCATAGAATATATGGTGTATATACAGTATTCTAAGCGAAATAGTACGATAAATATCACAAATGACTAAAGCTGCATATAAATATAATTCAAATATAATTAAATAATGAAAATGCGTGCTGAGAATGAGTGAAACAAGATGTATAGTACAAAAGAAGTCATTCATTGGTGAATAGTAACTGCACGTACTGTTCTTACGTGATGAGTGCAAGAACCGTGAAACCAGTTGTGGTGTGTGCGCTTACGCTGCGAGCAATGTCGATATTTTTGTGCGAGCTCACAAATGTAGCACATTTTTGTAAACACATGTGATTCAACAGGTTGACAGTGCTAAGCTTATACAACAGGGGCTTAAAGTTCAGACTTGTTAACAATACTCCACTGTTTAAGGACATTTGAAATCTGATCCTACTATTGTGATCTGTGAAAATTCTTGCAATTATTTGCAGCACGGTTACTCACCCGGTTTTGAAGGTAACAGCAGATGCCAACATAGTGTAGCGGATTTACGAGAGGGTTGCCGAAAATTACCATTTAATATCAACGAGTGAAAGTTGGCAAACATCTGGCCAGTTGCCGCAACATTCAAGTCCTCGGTCTAACAAATAACTCGTTACTTTCCGCGCTGCATGCACGCAAAATCGATTGCATCTCGATTCATCCCAGAGGTCAATATGTCCAGAGCTAATCTCGTGAACCCACGAATTTCACAACACAAAATAAAGCCGATTCTTAATCCCGGAATATTGTCTGTACCGGCATATATTTTGATCTTTTTCCTGCAACCATATTAGCCCCTATCACGCAAATTCATTTTTACTGACCATGACGAACAGTATGTGGTTCAATAGCAGCCCACTTTCTCCATCTTCTTCTTGGAGAATCCCGCCTCTTGAACCTCTCGTATGTAATTCTTTCGAAACCCGAATTATTACGCTTTCGCAAATGACAATGTCGCACATTTTGTCGCTTCCTTCTCTTATGTTGTTGCGTAGGGTGTTGTTCTGCTTATTATTCGATATATCCTGATTAGCATTCATCGATATTGCCCTTCGCACATCCAAAGTAACAGTTGTACTATCAAATATTTCAGTAGTCAAAGTTAGTACTTTGACAGTTCAATCTAACGAGATTGCGAATTTTACTCAATTTGACACCATAAAAACTTTCAATCGAATACGGTCGGATTTCTGCATTTCTGCTTGGTGATTGGATTTCATTACTGTAGATTATATTTCCAGCGTTTTATCTTAGGTATTTTAAACGCTTTCCTTAGAAAGAATGCATTTCCATCGAGGATTTTGGGTCAGGAATAGTGTAGACTCAAGCTTGTCACACGGATAAAACTAGTGCGCTTTCATACAAGGACTTTGCTTTTGTAATTATACCAAGACGAATTTGGGGCACCCTTCACTACAATAAATTAATGCATTTGTGCATTTGAAACAAATATAAGTAGATAAGAGCTTTTAAAATGGGTTAATGCATTGAACCATAATGCTAAAATACAGAAACCCAAATATATTACTGGCCTAACACACTCGGCAATTTATGTCACAGTATTTCAATAATATTTGACTGCATTTTGATCTATGCTTGGGTAAATGAAAACAACAATTTTAAACAACAGATTTATCTAATACTGTTGCTAGTATGCTAGTATGGTTAAGTTTAGCAAGCTTCATTATCATAAATTGGACGGGATTTCAAATAATACACGCAGCAACATTAACAAAAATTCAATAAGGAAAATACTCACTCGATATGTTCGGTATGCAATGATGGGATATCTATATATAATCCTTCGTGTTGAGTTTACGTCTGTGAGCTGATCCGAAGTCAAAATAACTTCTTCGATACTTGGAGGGATATTGAACGAATCTTCAATAGAAATTGTCGTCGTGCAATTAATACATTTAATTGCGAGTGTGTACATCAACCCGGGTCCGTTGTGCAGTGCTACATGCAGATGCTGTTGAAAACGTTTTGAAATACATGATTTCTTTTGGTTTGCTTGAAAATTTCCGTGGGAAGTTTAGCAAAAAATTGGTACAAAGCATCGGTGTATTTTGACAACGAACGAGAAACGCAAGTATATCAGGTTTTCAATAACATAACCGCATGCCCGTAATATATAGTAAGCCTGACTAGTTCTGAAAACAAACACGATATTGCTACCCTACGTGTATAACATGTGGCGCGAAATTTCGCATTAATAGGTGACCTTAATTAACAAAAATCTCCAAAGGTCAGCGAATTGTGGATCAATGAGTTATCGCAAAAATACACACTTTTCGAATTTGGCCCATCAACTGGGTGTGATAAACCAGCTGAGATACTCACATAAATACCACAAATGTTGGCCTCCTTCGGTCGATGTCGACCATGGATGTACATCACAAAACATGAATTTCATGGTTTACAGCTTTTGGAATGACTGCACAGTCCGATTTGGGAGGAAAAATCTCTCCCACAGCGCTGGCAACGATAGTCAGAACTCTGTTGTAGGTCGTCAGTTACACGCAAGCGGCGTGCTTTGCGTTCAGCAGCCAAGAGCTGTATCTGCTCCTTCCCAGCTTGCAGGCAACGCTTTACACAATGCCCCCAAAGTGAGCGGTCAAGAGCAAGTTCTTACCAGCTCTCGGGGTGAATGCCATGAGCTTTCATCACACCTTTGCAAACATTTTTGTACCTCAAGTGCGCTCTGCTCATTGGTAGGCTTCCTAGATCCAAATCACTATAGAGTAGATCTTTCGGAATACGACCATTTTCTATTCTGTAGACATGACCAAGTAACCGCAGGCGGCGCTGACGTAATAGGGTGAAGATGCTCTGTAGACCAGTTTTTGGAAGCACTTTAGCGTTAGTCACTCTGTCCAACCACGATATGTTCAAGATACGACGGATGCTTCGTAGATGAAAAGCATTCAGCTTTCGTTCGTGTCTTTCATGGGTGGTCAAGGTTTCATCGTTGTACAATAAAACATTTAGTACGCACGCGCTGTATATCATAATCTTTGTCTTTACAGTCAGCTTGCGGTTACCCCAAACACGAGACTTCAATCGGGAGAAAATGACAGCTTCTCTGCCAATCCGCTCATCAATCTCCGTGCCTAGCGAGAGGTTAACCGGAATGGTTGAACCAGCACTGATGAAGCAAATGGTGAAGAAATAGTAATAATGCTGCTCTACCGCATTTGATGAGCTAAGTTGGAATTTCGTCGTCACCAGGAGCCTTCCCATTCGCTAAGTGGTCGATTGCCCTATAGAGCTCATCCATAGTAGGAGGGGTATCTAGATATTTAATGGTCAGCAACTGCTCGACATTTTTAAGTGCATGCGGTAGAACCGTACTGTCCCTGGAATAGAGAGAGGAGAAGTGCTCTACCTATATTTCCATCCGCTGAGTTTTGTCCACAATCGGGTGACCAGATACAGACTTAATAGTAGCCGTTTCAAGTTTGTTTGGAGCAATGGCTCTCTTGATCCCATCATACATACCGTGAAAATTTTCGGTATCCGTAGCTTTCTGGATACTAAGGCTAATTTCTGTCCAATAGACATTTGCACATCGTCTTGCAGCCTGTTGGACCTTATTTCTAGCTGCTCTTGAAAGTCGTTTCTCATCCAACACAGCAGTCATCTCAGAAGCTTTTGCTTCGAACCAGTCGCTCGTTTGAGCTTTCTTCGGAACGAAAGTGGAATGTGCGACTCGGGATATGCAGTTTTTTATCGATTCGCAGTTTTTTGAAGCAGATTCGAGTGAGGTTGACTTGTTGAACTCGGCTCTGAAGGATTTTGCGAATCTCGCATTTGGATTTGGTTCACACATGCGAGTGACGTCTATCCTAGGATTAGCAGAAAATTTGGTGCGGTAAAATCTCGTGTGGGGAAGCTTCAGTTTTGCACAGATCAGTGTCGCAGTCTGCGCTTTGATATGATCTGGTGAGGAGCACGCTTCCTATATTACTGCACTTAACAAGAATAAGATCAAGCTGATGCCAATGCTTAGAGCGAGGATGTTTCCAAGAGAACTTATGCTGTGGTTTTGTTTGAAAGAAAGTGTTTTTGACACAAAGATTGAACTCTGTGCACATTTCTAAACGGCGTGGTCCATTTTCCTTGGCTTTACCTACACAGAACCTTCCGAGACAGTTTTGCCATGACTCGAGTCCAGTGCTTTCAATGTGGACCGGTCTGATAAGCTTTGTGAATATTTCGAAAGACTTGGCACCGATGAGTAGACACAAAAACATAATGAACAAACTCGCCAAAACAACATTGCCCGTCAGATCTAATCGGTGTCAGCCTACACTGTATCTAATGGAAAGACCTGACGAGGAGAGCAGATCGGTTGGACGACGACAATAGATGTTGCTGGCTCCTTCTCGACTGGTCTGGCATATGACGCTACTCAAATGTGCCAGTCTGGAGAAACATTCATGTAGACTTAATCGCGATCGGTCAAACGGGGGTGGGTAGCTCAGGACGTAAGGCATGAGACAACAATGGTGAAGGTCCTGGGTTCGAGTCAGACCTGATGAGCTTGAATAGGAGCGAAATTCGAGTCCAGTGCTTCCAATGTGGAGCGTTGTGATAAGCTTTGTGAATATTTCGAAAGACTTGGTACTGATGAGTAGACACAAAAACATAATGAACCAACTCTCCAAATACTCGTAATCTGCACCAACTCTGGCATTGAAATCACCAAATAACACTAATCAGTTTTTATGTGGCACGTTTTTGAGGACTGTTGTGAGGTTATGACAAAAAGCGCCTTTTTCAGCAGTCGTCGCAGAGAGCGTCGGTGCATAAACGTAGACCAACGTAATGGTACCATTAATGCACTTCAGATTTAAATTCCAAATCCGTTCACTCCCACTGCTGCTCGGTTGTTGTTTTTAATATGTCTTTTCGCACAGCAAACCCAACTCCATGCAGTCGAGGCTCATCGGAATCTCTTTCTTTCCTCAAAATGTGTAATCTCTTTCTGTTAGTTTACCAGTGTCTGGTAATCGATTCTCTTGCAGGGCAGCCACGTCGACATACAGTCTCTTTAGCTCATTGTTAATAACGGCTGACTTTCTTACGCCTCTGATATTCGAGACGTCGTCATGAAATCCTGAAAGCATGGACCGGAGGTTCCAGGTTCCAAGTTGAAGAACTGACATTTGTTGTTTAGTAATTTGATTCGCTGGTGCTGTGAAGTACAGTCTGCTTGTCGGTTGATTCCTAATCCCCATGCACCCAATGAGGATAGCAGACCGTGGCGAAACGGCACCTTATTGACTGGGGGCTGCCCCGCTTGAGGCAGGCGGTAGCCGTGCTAGGAGACCTGAAGGTCTCGCTCACCGTCAAAAGCAGCCCCATGCGCTAAGCATTACGCCTGTCGAGCCATAGCTTTTAACCGGTATCTGCTGCTTCCCGTGTTATTTTCCGTAGAAGCGGAATAGAGTGTCCTCTCCATTGGTGCGTTGTGATGTACATCAGGGCAGTTTAATATGGAGAACTAGCTGTTGTTCATGCAGCAATAGCTCCCTCTCCACGCCACCACTGGAACCAAAGGAACAGCTAAGCTGATACGTTTGGAAAACTATGCCATCGCACGAGCTGGCAGGATGAAGTTGAATAAACGTCGGACTGCATAACGGGACTCCGGCTCCGGATTTCTCCTCGAGGTTGACTCCTGAAGCTTTTTAAATGATTGTATGTAGCCACAAGGCAGTGGAGGTTTCAGATAAGGGTTTTTCTTTCCCTATGTGGACCACAATACTTAATTATATATCACTTTGAAAAACGTTTGCTGACGAGAACTTGTCTAGAAAAAGTTACGCACCCTCGGTATGCACAATTACGAAAAAATACATAGATTTGCAAGATAACTGTTATTTCCCTTCGATGTAAATGACCTATGTTTCGTACTCGTCGCCTCCAACGAGGCGTGCAAATGCTTCATAAGAGAAATTCAATATCCTCCTCATATATTTCCAAAGCGCATGTGAATCCTGATGTGCACAGACAGCACGAAACCCGTAGTGAGGTGTTTGTGATCGAAAAGCATACAAATGATCAGTTTGGTTCATGGATAAGGGTACAACATAATAATTCTTGTGTTTGGACACTTGGAATTGAACAGGTTGGTCGTAACAGCCATATCCAACAGTGGTATACAAGGGCTATTTGTTTACCACGCCTACGCTGTTTCATGCGCCTGGGGATCCTGATCTTAACGTCCCAACCTGATGAGTGCAAAAAACACAAATGAGCATTTTGATTCAAATCAAATACAGTTTTTATGGTTGGAGAAAGCACAGCATCCACACTGCAACGTAACAAAACATCAAGAATGTCTTATACACGTAATGTTTACCTTGATAACTGTGTGCTTCATTTTATTTATATTGGTTTCAACTTTATCATTCAAATCATTCGTTTTATTTAAATAATTAATATTACTCAAACGGTACTTACCTCCCATGAAATGATTATCATCCGGTAATCCGCACTAACGATTTTAAATTTCCGAGGTTGTGCTATAACCGGTCTCGGTGGTGTATAACACATTTCTTTAGGAGGTAAGTTGAAAGCCGGTTCGATAATGCTAGGCGCCGATACACTCCCATATTTATCAATCGATCTTACTCGGAAATGATAGACCAAATCTGCGCTCAAAACAACAAAGGCTTTTACACCAATCCTGCTTTTGTCTTCGTTGTAGGTTGAGTTTAGAAGAAGCGCATTCTCACTCGAAACTGACATCCAAGCAGAAGATTCGGCCATTGTTTTCGCCCTTGAATTTGCTTTTTCCATTCTTCGCTGCTGAACTCTCTCGAACTGATTTACTTCACTATTTCCGTTCCGATGATAATGAGCAGCAACATCATCCCGTTCGAAACCGTAGACCCATTCGATGAGATATTTCTCTGGCGGTTGACCGGTGTTCAAAACGACCCAGTGCAAAATCGCGATTGCGTTCGGCCACATATTCGCGCGACACTCAACAGTCAAATCAAATGGCCCTTGCTGTATATCTAGAAAGGAATAGATGAGTAGTCATGCATGACGTTGAATATTAATTAAAGAATTACCACACTTTCTATAGTACTTGCCTTGGTGAGTATCTTTTGTTTCGATGAAAAAGCTAGTGCCATATTTCATTTTACCGTCCAGAAAAATCCAGATGGAGATGAGATATTTATTTTCCGCTTCTAACCTTTCAATCGTCACATGTTTCTGGCGTGAATAAACGATCCAATGATCCATTGTCGAATTCTGGATCACTTTTACTCACTATCAACATTTTCATATAGCAAAGAAAGATGTTAGTGGCAATAAATTACACTATGGAATAAATGGTAAATAACTTTAGAAACAGAGACACAATTTTGCGCGCGTAATAGTGTTCGAAAAGTAAAATTTGATAAAATTTGATAAATTTGAGGGAACATATATGAAATCTACATAACAGAGTATAGAAGCGGGATACTTTTGCACGAACATTGTATTAAAGAGCTTCATTTATCTGTAAAATATATAATCCCAATGCAATGAGGTTTAAAATTGATGCACTTTATTCGTATTTGCATGCATGCCCATCACACGCTCATATCGTGACCTGTTTCGTAATCTTTTTACTCATCCCATAGGTACAACTCGGCCAGCATCTGAATGACTTGAAACAGTGGAGAAACGATAAAGTAAGTTTGAGAGTATAAAGCACTGTCTAAAAGTCTGACACAATTAAACTGGTCAAACAAACGTTCCAAAATAAGTTAACTGATATCAGGTTTGTGCGATGGAAAAGCATGGAAAAACGAATTTTCCGGCTTCAACCATTTTTCCGTGTGTGAATTTATACGTGGTTAAACAGTTTGGCAATGCTATGCTTTCATGAAAATGGCATACCGATATAGCGTTCGTTGAGCAATAAGTTTAAACTTGTTTTCGATATAGATTGATACTATACTGATTTTAACCCCATTTATCGTTGCAGTCAATGAATAATTAAATAGTTTAAAAATTGTGACTTGTGTGTTTTTCTTATTCGAACTTACGCCACATAACTTCCACTCGTTTTATGATACTCATGGACGACTCCAATGTATTTATATTCCACTGGAAAGTAACATAGTTTTTTCCGACTGAATTCACCAGTAGATAAGGTAGAGATTCCAAAGTTTGTACAGACACGGAAGTACTATATAAGGTTAATATTATAGCAAAGATTAAGTACTCATATATTTAATATTATTTATAGATTTTAATAATCAGTAATCATATCATTATTGAATATATGAATGCTAACAACAAACCCATAATGTATATAATCAACAAGTGAGTTATATTTATTTTATCAGGACTTATCGCGTATAGATTCTGCAACGGTTTCTTCAAAACGATGTACTTTCGGCAATATGAGTTCAGACGTTACAACAACCCTATCAAAGAAGTTACAAACCGATACTTCAATTTGCACCTAATTTTCTGAAAGAATTTTTGATGACCTTGTATGGCGAACGTTTTTGCAAAAGCCAATTTATTCATAATATGAAGATTATCAATTGTATATGCTGAATTTTTAGTCACATTCGCATTACGGTTCGCTAAAATTACGTGCAAACGATCATTTTTGTAAACAACCATTGTTTTTCTCTCTCGAGGAATCTATAAAATCTAAAACTGTTATCGCCAAGAAAACCAGTTCAATCATATTCGATACCAGTGGTTTGCAATATATTTTTATCCAATCGAGATATTGCACAAAACCTGCTCCAACCGAATCAATACAAAAAATTTCGTTTTCCTGAATAGGGTCTAACTTTCTGATAAATTTTGTTATTTCGGAATAGAGACTGAACAACAATTCAATAATACAAATGTGAGAAAATAATTTGGTATATTTATGATCAGACACAATGTGAATCACGAAGTTTATAAAAGAATTAAACTCTCGCATTTTTACCTTGATGGCCCCGACTTAAAGATGCTCAAAATTTGTACAGTGAATTTATATCTTGTGTTCGCAGCCAACCCAAGTATTCGTGCGCTATAATGCATGGTTTCACTGTTTCCTTCGGATTTTGTAATGAAATATTGATATGTGTTTAAGCTTCCTTTGTTTGCTGCAGCTCCGTCTGTATCGGTTTGTCGTAAATACATATGGTAATTTGTTGAAGGTTCTCGAACAATGAAGTCCTGAAAAATGAATGACCTTTTATTCAGAACTCAATATTTTCACGGTCATGAGTGAAGATTCACTAACCCAAATGCCCGGTTCTTTATTGTCACAAGCAGAATAGAATTGTTCACATTGCAAAACAATTACGGAAAATCCGCAAAAGTACCACCGGACATCCTGTTCTTTGATTGATTTTGGGATCGTCCAGCTAAGTTCAACTTGGTTCGATGTAACTTTGCCAAATTTGACTCCACTGACGACATCTTGGGGTAAGCTTTCGCCCGAGTAACCAGAACCAACTAACGCAGCTTGCTGACACCAACCTATATGGTTTCGTGTTGTGATCATCACCTGTAATGCGGAATATTTTGAAAAATCTGAACACTGTATTGCAGAGAAATCCGAATGATTGAACAAATTTTCACTAAAAGCGAAATCGGATATGTTCTCTCCTTGTTAAAATTATTGCACGCAAATTACGATGTCCGGAAAATAAAATACAGTTTGTTATCGGTTTCGTGTACTCAGAAAATGAAATCGTTTCCACAAATCTTAAACCATATCTCACAGTCACAATTTTTTCACCGTGCTAGTCTTCACACGCTAAATGCCTTCTAATATCATCTGGGAAGTATTTTTGTCTGAAATTGTAAACGAATTTAATATAATCCAGTGGCACAACTTTGCATCACATTTCTAGAAAAACGATTCTGTGAACTTTAACTATGTGAGCAGTATCTAAAATTCAATTCAGCCACCCAACATTCACTGAGTTACCCCGATGATATGGGCACATTTTTTGATAAAATGAACATAGAAGGATAGGTTTTGCATGAGGTGCTTTGCAAAATCATTGTCTAAAGTTTAGCTGAGATTAAGAGTATAGTTTTGAAGATTTGATGACCAAATTTAAGTTGTTCACAGACATGTGCGTTTGAAACCTCGTTCAAGTAAAGGTTAAATTTTCTGATCAACAGAGGTTGCTTTCTGTGAATAGTAAACAGAATTTAGTTCATTCAGTGAGACTCAACGATGTATCCCAGTTATATGAACCGTATTAAAAATGTTTCACTGAAAGACGAAAAATGATTCAGGTGAAAGAAGGCATTAATTAAGAGTTCAATATCTCTATTCGTTAAACGTATCTAGTAAGTAAGTAAAAAGGTAATAAAATGTTAACAACTAATGTAAATAAACCCCATGATCCCAAATAAGAAATTGTCGAGTCGACAAATGTTATCCCAAGTTGTTAGCGATAGACAAAATAGTGTCAGCATTTTGGTCGGGTTCCACAACTCATGTATGACGTTAAATTAACAATAATTACTTACTTCGTATTGCTCGAGGTCTCCAATTAAGGACTGACGTGATTTTTTGCGTACATCTCCAACATACGCATCAAACTTGAGCGCAGTGGTATCATTACCAAGTAGTGTGAATTTCATTGTTCTCGTATAGTTTGTACAACTAATGCAGCTGATGTAAATGTGGTATTCAAAACCGGTAGCGCCTTGTTCCTCCAATAGAATTGGCTGCAAGGAAGTTAGATCTGTTGTTTATCAAGGTCGTGAAATTTACTAATTCACATTCTACACAGAGGGTTTATTTGCTGCACAATTTTTTTACCACGTCACCACACATTTCAATTGGTGAAGTGACAATCAAGGCTAAGTAAATTTCTCACTAATATGAGAACACGTTGGGTTTTATAATCCTAGGTTTCGAGCGGCCGGCGCATGTTTCTATCCACTATACGATCGTAGACATGCCTAATTGAATTTTATATTTAACTGCCCTCAATAAAAGGCTCAAAATATTAAGCAACATAGTTGAATAGTCAGCGGAGTCGAAATATTTTCTCACATATTTAGGCATATGTGTGATTAAAGATTACACGTTAAATCGGTTAGCAAAGTTTCAACTTTTTAGCTAAATTTTGCTTGAATGAAAATAGATAATTTGACTGAGGCACCAACAAACACTATTCGAGTTAATACATCAGAATGCAATGTTCCAAAGCATAGTTAATTGCTATTTTCCTTTTAAGATAGTTGACGACCGGACTGGTGTTGTTTGTACTCATCACATTAGACATAACATTTTGAATTCACCAATATTACACTTTGAATAATAATAATAATAATGCTGGCACAACCAATCTGATCAATCTCATGTAGACGTGATCAAAATCTTTGTCTTGTAAAAATATCAATATAGGCATTAATTTCCATTTCTTCTTGATGTGTGAATTATTTATGTGAACATGGAACACAAAGATTTTCTTGTGCGAGCTGATGACTTAAAATCTTCATTATTATTTATCTTCTGTGCTTTTATGAGATCAATGATGAAACTTGTTCAATAAATAACATTCCGAGTTAAAATAAGAATACTACTTTTCTTGTCGCTCGAATGTTTTAGAAAATATATTAGGCATTATTGTTCTCGTGATGACATATGATCACTTTGGAGGCAAACAGACAGAATTAAATATATTTAACATACCGTCCATTCAACGATGAGACTTCCTGGTTCTTTCCCGAAAATCTTCAATTCTTGCGGATTTAGATGAGGCTGAAATGGACGAGCTATACAAAGGCTATTCGTTGACCCAGTCTCTGAATCAAATATTTTACTAGGTTCAGAAACCCCAATAGAATTTTTGCCTCGTACTCTGAAGCCATGTACAGCGTCTCCAGAGATTTGAGCTTTTACAGTGAACCGGATTATTCCATTATCAGTTTGTTTAAAAATCTGATATTTGCTTGAATCCAAAATCTTCCAATTAGCCTGTTGCATTGCTGACAAATACAAGTTTGTGATATTTTCAAAGGAATCGTTATTTTTGTGCGACCGTTTGACTGCTGCAATATGCTCGACGATCATCTCGTTTTCACAGTCAAACGACTCCGAAACCAACAAATTGATGTAAGCTGTGTTTCCACTTTGATCCACAGCGTTACATGTGACCTTCAGCAGTTCTGGGGCATCGGGTTTATCTGGTGGGTAAATGCATTATATTTTTAACAAACAATATCGAAAATGATTTCTAAAACCGTCACCACTCATTTAGCAACACAGCAATTATTTTTCTGTATTCATACAGATTACGGTACGGATATATTTCCAATAATTTTCATTAAATACAATATAGTAAATAATAGTAAATAAATTTAAAAAAATTCGTATAGTAAAACTTATTCGCAGCAGGTTTGGTTTTAAATTTTGCACTAGTGTTAAGTGATAAATTGTATGTGCTCAAGAGCATGCTAATTATTTATCACAATCAAAACATGAACATGTATCACATGTCAGGGTTTATAAATTATAACAAAATTATGTTGGTTCCATTTCAAATCATAAGTACTATTTGAACTCTCATTCCTTTTCAGAAAATTGACAAATATCTCACCTGCCAACAGTACTTCGTACGATCTGCGTCTAACGGGACCTTCTACGCTGGGCAAAACGCAGTCGTAAGCTCCGGTTATGCGAGTATTGTTCGAGTACCACAAAATTCCCTGAGATATTACACCAGACTGGTGTAGCATGAGTTGTTCCAAGAAGTTGTAATGAATAGGTTTCATCCAAGGGGCTACCGATTGATTTACATACCAGGTATAGCTAAATTTACAGAAACAATTTAACAAAAATAATACAACGGTGTCGCATATGAGAATGAACAGAAAAGTGAATAATTGAAACTGATGGGTCAATGTCATTCTCTGAATAGGACTTGAAATGATTGATATCATCAAGAGGTTTCAATATTTGCTTTGAATAATAGCATTGATTATAGATATATCATTGCATAAATGTAAGCTCAAGTAAGCCTTCGACTAACAATCTACAACTTAGAAAAAACTTTAGCGCACTGAAAGTGAACATAATGCGAGCTATAAATAAATTCAATTTTATCATTTTCGTTTATAACCTTCATCGATTCTTTACCGATAGATTCCTAACTCAACCTTAGTTTCCCTGTTGGCATCATTGCTAACGGTTTGAAACAGTTGATTTTAAACTGCTGTAATGGAAGACTGCGAGAAATGTTCTCTTCATAGCATACTATTCACGTTCTAAAAATCACAGAGAGCCTGCTTATTGATCGTCTACACAAATGACCGTATGTGGATGATAAGAATCCAGGGCGAACTCAACTTGACGATTTGTGGTATGATTCTTCTATTAGTTTACCATTCGCGTTTGTTTCTATCGATCATTTCGGTTGTAAAGAAGGTTAGCTTTAAATGACTAAAACCTTGTCATCTGTAGACCAAGGTAACCAGAAAGCGTGTTCCAGTAAGGTATTTTGAATAACGATATTTTCGGCTATGCATGTCCACTATCTTTAAACGTGCTCAGACATTTCTTGAGAAGGTATGTCTGCATCATATTCGAAAACGCCTATACATGAAATAATTCTTAAATTTCTTTCTTTTCTAGATTTATCCGGCGACTTTGGCTCACACCATGGTATGCATTGTACGACTTGCGTGCTCTGAAACACTTCGAATAAGGTGAGCGATCTGTTGTATTTTGCATTCACTTAAGACAAACAAGCGCAAAACGTGACGGACTTAGTCTTAGGATTCACCATTTTTTAGCAAACTGAAAAACATACAGCCCGCTACAATTTGGTTTCTGTTCGGGATCATTCTGTCAGGGTTGTAAGCAGTATTGTACAGTGGTTTTCGCAAAAACAGTTGGATGGATGTTGAATATGTTGAATGCGACAGAAAAGCGGGGATCACATATAAAAGCAAAATCCGAATAAAATCCTGCAATACGCGTCATTAGTTTATGTTGAAAATATAAACCCTCCATGGAGAAGAATTAAATCCTTCCCACGAAGCCAATCCGTTAGTGGACTTGAATAGTATTGAGAGCGTTGCACGCAAGATCCGATATGGGAAAAACACGAAGAATCAATATTTCCACTTAATGCGGCTTGGAGAGTGCTTTATTCAAAAAGCTGAATTTAGGAGGATTCTGATGAAATTTAATTTATCTACGTAGATCCTAGTGTAAGAACAGCATATCCCAATAAGCAGGCGCTCAAAATATTGCGACCCCACCTCATGTATTGATAAGATCGATAATATGAATTAGTTTTACATTGAATCTTCGTGCTTAAAAGGAAGTGGCACTTGAGCGGCCACTTTAAATTTACTGCTTCAAACGTCCACTTCAATCTCAGGAAGAACAGATAATGCTCTTAACAACTGAGTGTTGAGCACACCAAGAGTGTGTAGATAATTTCATTCGATCTAGCGTTGACGCTGCCGTAGTAGGGTAAACATGCTCTCTAGACCAGCTTTTGAAAGCACTTCAGCATTAGTCACTTTGTCCATTCACGATATGTTCAAGATACGACGGATACGTCATAGATGGGAAGCATTCAGCTTCTGTTTGTGTCTTACGTGGGTGGTTTAGGTTTCACTGCCGTACAGTAAAGTAATTAGAACACACGCGCTGTAAACCATCATCTATGTCTTTACAGTCAAACTTGCGGTTACCCCAAACACGAGAGTTTAATCCAGACAAAATGACAATCAATCAATCTCAATCAATCTCCGTGTCTATCGAGAGGGTATCCGCAATGGTTGAATCAAGATATGTGAAATGATGTATCGGTTCAAGCTGACAGTTTTTAGCAGTGATGATTGGAATTGATACAATCCCTTGACTAAGGACTTTGTTCTTGCTCATGCTAATTGTTAGCTCAAAGTCTTTGCATGTGGAGAAAATTAGTTCATTAGCGACTGGAGGTGTTCTTGGGATTGAGCAATAATGGCTGCAACGTCGGTAAACAGCAGGTCACGAATTAGCACATTCCGTTTCTTGTTTTGTGCTATCAACCGGTTTAGGTTGGAAAGCTTGCAAACACTTCGCGTGAGTGGGCAGATACCTTCTTGCTTCAGAAGCAGAGCAAAGAAAATGCCGAACAGCGTGGGAGCAAGAACACACCCTTATTTGAGTCCTCGGCAAATTTTAAAGGCTTCTGAACTGAAACCGTTAAGATGGACTGAGCCCTTCACGCCTGAGTGGAACGGAATAACGAGTTTGAGCTGTCTCTGGCGGGATGTCTATCAGATCACCCATTTCGAAAATACCCTCCCTGTTGACGTAGTCGAATGCTATCTATAAATCAATAAAAATAGCGTACAATGGCATACGCTGTTCCCGACCTATTTTGTTGAAGTTGTCTCAGGGGAACATCGTGTCAACGGTTGATCTTCCCCGACAGAAGCCACATTGGGATTCAGTGTAAACTCTAACAGCCAAAACTTGTTGCTGGGTCTGTAAAACTTTATCAAACAATTTTCCTACAACATTTAGAACGGAGATTCTTCTGTAATTGTTGCAGTGGCCTCTATCACCCCTAATCTTAAATCTTAATCGTGTACTTGAATAAAGCCATTTTTCTTCTTTCTTCTTCTATATTAGTTTCCAATAATAATCTTTGCAAAAATTACACGTACATACTACTTGTAAATTTATAAAACCTATATTCAAACTTCCAGCACCCACAAATTCAGATAAACAAAATCTGCAGCACCATTCACTCACTTTGTCACATTTTTAACTCCGAAATCACACGATAAAAATAAAGGCTCTCCGTCTAACACGTATATCTGATCCGACCGTTTACACGCGTTGTGCAAATTCCTGATTACTGAAAAAGCACATATAATATTGTTTATCCAGCGAGAATCGAAATGCAATGAATAAGAACGTTCCGTGATCCTTTACAAATCCAGAGCTTAACTAGCTTCTGATTCCTTATCACTTCTCTCAATCTATCAAAAAGTTAAATTATACTTGTTTATTTCCCGTTTCTTCTCAATTGAGGTGATTAATCATTCTAGAATTTGTCGAAACACTATTTCGGTGCAAATGAAAATATAAATGCGAATTATCTGAGAACGATTATCACAATTAACAAAACGAAAAAAGTGTTTGCGATTGTAATGTTTAGTGATGGTGATGCAACTTCAAATTTGTATTAATGGAGCAGTATAACGAATTATATCACCCGTGAACTATAAAAAACGCTGGAAAAACTATTAAATGTTACTGTAGTTTCGGCAAAAATATTGTGTTTTAAGAAAAAGCTTCAGTTTAATCAAATGTTTAAAATATGTCTCTCGTTCCACAGAAGTTTATCGCACAAACATTGCGATTTTATTGTTGTTCGTAATATTCAATTTGCCATGGCTCTACTTATTGAAAACTTTTATAACAGTCGCATATATATTTTTCTCTTTTTCTCTTTCCTCACTCAGTACTAGAAGACATAAATGGCAGAGACTTTTGAGTTAGAAACTTTTGGTGTTTTGAGTTGTTTTCGAATTATAAGAGCTGTTCTACGTTGTTTCACTTTCAATCTGAAAGTTTCTTTCTAATTCATCAAGTTCCTCCAAGTCCGAAAATATCCGTCCTATGTCGTTGAGAATACTAGCAAATATTGCTATTAGGATAACGCGAAATGTTTCGGCGTTATGCATTATCACTTGTTTGCTATTCTCAGTTAATCTTCCATTATCACATATCATGTCATCAAGGTCCAAATGGTTCACACGATATTTCATGTTTACCTTTATTATATAAGTTCCGATTCATTCATTCTATCTGAAAAATCCATGCAAATGTGTGATCATCTTGGCGGATTCTTTCGTAATGCAGCTATCCCAACGCACTACAATGTTTGAAATCTGGACCTTCGTGATTACTTTGGCATTTCATTCTCACAAGCATTTCCGTATTCTCAATTTTCATCCAAAAATGTTTCATTAGTGAGCTCTCTTGATTAAGCATCTTTGACATTTTTTGCAGCGTTATAGTTATAAAATCATGTCCCCACTATTAAATCCATTCTCGAACTCACCAACCATTTTCCTGCTCCTCACTTGTGACACCGACCGATAATCACCTCGGTTGGTTGCCTTTTACGTCTATCTTGATTAAATCCCTACCAACATTGACCTGTCATAAACCGTAAGCTCAAAAGATAGAGTTGTAACGTGTCACCTGAAATACAACCTATATATGTGATTAAACCATTCCGTCCGAATCGTTTAGATTCTAAATAAACCTAATTATTCAGCGATCAGTTAGCTCTGAATCCAAAGCAAATTTTTCCCAAAACAACATTCTCCGTTAAACATCACCATTAGCCAAATTCAAAATGAAATTCATTGAAATTGAAGAAAGTCTCAGATGCTCAAGAAAATTGCACTCATCATTTCTGGCTAAAGAAGACAAACTCCGAGTCACCCCCAAGTAAGTAAAATTCATCTTAATTCAAACTAATTCTCGAGGGATTTGATGGAAAAAAATACATTGGCCAGAGATTTTTAATGAATTGACTACGATGATATTTCGTTCTTCGGCAATTGAAACGTCATGGAATGACTTAAACTGAGAGTCACACGGCGAAATTCACTCCGTGATATTAGCATTATTTAAATTAATGTTCCGAAAACGTGTGACAATTTATTATCAATACAAATGGTAAAAATGGGCAGCAGCGTGGACTTGGAGCCCATTGAAATATTATAATTGATACGGTGAAAATGAAAATAAACTTTACCGAATCTGGAAACACCAAGAATTCTTAAAATCACCTTCAGCGTTATGAAGTATCTAGGAAACACTTTGCTAGCCGCTCTTCTCCTTCATTGGTAGAAATAAAAGACAACGTCAAATATCTTCGATGATGTGGCTAAGTTGTAAATATACCGAAAGGTTAAGCAACCAACCAATACTACACACTGCCAGACCGAATTTCAATAGCTTTCATGGCCTGAGAGGCTGTTGGAGCAACCGATTAAGTGATGGAGATCATTTAAGGACACACAATGGAGTATGCTGTTTAAGCATGGTCCCAATGATTACAAAAGGACATGATCTTGCTGCAACGGGTATACCACCGCACTACAAAACTGGTGACCGGGCTATACAACAGGCCATACGAGAAACGGATTGCAACTATAAACCTCTTTGACTTTTCATGCCGTCGTCTCAGGGGTGACTTGATCCTGCTGTTCAACATTCTGCATACAGTGAATCACCCACTTCAACACCTGTTTCATCGGCAAGAAGCACGTGGTAGCAGATCGAATTGACGAAGGTTTTTCTTTGCTGTCAGAGTTTGTTTTATATGGAACTCCCTGCCCCCACATATCATTTGCGCATCAAGCCTGAACTCGTTCGAGGATGAACTTGACAAGTATATGTTGGCTAAATCCAACCTCGCACCTGAACACACGTGCTGACTTTCCATATGAATAAAACATTTGTGTTGTTTTTATGCATTCCCTATATTTTTAATCTGTGGTTACTGTAAAGTATTCGCTTTTTGGACCATTAAAATTTGAATTACATAGTCTGCTTGTTTTAGCGCATATCCAAACAGACAACGTATAACACCGAAAGGCCCACAGCCTCGGAAATATATTAAACACTCATTTAAACTCCCTTCAAGATAATTAGTTGCAATACAAAATTAAAGGGAAACAACATTACATCAATCTGTCGATGACTTTCAGGCAGCCAATTCGTGATCGAATACAAATAATTGTGGTGGTGAAGTAACCGCTTTAACCGAACATGACTCATTCCTAGCCAAAATAGCTCCAATGGAAATTCGTGATTAACAAATTTAAAGTCACTCACATGGAAAATTTTCCTTGGTCTTACATCCAAAAAGCATAATCGAAATTGCGACAAGATATAACATGTAAACCATTTCTGTGTGAATAAGCTTCATTTGAATGAATGACACTTTTAAATGTTCAAAATATCTTTTGGACCAATCAGCATTTGAACCAATGAATACTATCAATCGTTTACATAGGTTTAATGTTATTTACTCAAATAAGAACACCGAAGATCATCAATTATAAACGAAATTTTACTCGCATGATCGAGGAATGATAAAACGATAAGCTAAAGACCTAAATAACAAACAATCAGGGAAGTTCTGATTAGTTCAAGTTTTGGCAGAAATATTGTGTTATAATAACAGGGCTAGCTTTGCTTTGTGAGCCATTGAAATTTATGAATTTTTCGTGATGAATAATTACATCAAATGAATTGCTGCAGGTTATATAATGGCTGATGATTGGATATTGGTCGTAATTGTTTCTCGATAAGCATTTGCTTCATTTGGAACCTTTTGTTTCAGAAAATCACACGCTCGGAATTGGTTGCGGTTTCGCTTTAAAACAGGACGAGTATATGACGAACCATGCGGTATGTGACTGTCCCTATTGAATTTTGAGAGATTTTATATTTTTACTCCACGAGACTGTCATCTTATGATTATTGGTAAGCTTACTGCTTTTACTACCACAAAGATTTCCGAGTTCCCAGTTCTGGATCCTTCAAGTGAACACAGCAATTATGATTATTATGTGTCGTTTTCGTTTTCGTTATATGCATTCTAACCGTGTTCCGTATCAACTCATGTTAGTAAACTCCTATTGTTTTTCGCTGCATTATTGGCTCATAATTTTATCTTACATATCATGTTATAACACTTAAAGAACACTCATTGTTTTCAATACATGCATCACATTTGAGCATCGTAATGTGCAGTTGGATTAATTTTGAGCTCCTGTATTTTTTGGATGTAACTTTCATATTCTACATGAGAGAGCTTTGAATTTTGGAAATCTATCTGAAAGGTTGCTACGACGGATCTACTCATACAAGATTTATCCATCTACGACGTGTCGTTTTTTTGGGAATTTTCAGTAGTTCTTTCGTTTATTTGAATCGTTTTTGTGTTTCTGTAATTAGATCAGCCCACCGGTGTTAACCACTGTCGGGAACTACTCAGAGAAATACTCAACGTGAAATCAATTTCACACCAATTTTCTCAACGTGAGGCTGACAAATTCGCGATTAAATAGGGTGACGAAATATTACAACAACTCGTCACTTTCGTTCAACTCCACGCAATATCCCAAATCAACCCCAGCCGTATCGATTTTTGTGCTCAGATTTGTACTTTTGGTTGACCCCATTAACATGAAACGATCTTATGTTCGCGGAACCGCGCGTCGTATGCAAGAAAGTCGTGAGTGGTAAGGTCAAATCTGCCACGTGTCGCAACTGTTCCCACACCTGTCACGCAAAATGTGCGCCTTTGTCGGCTCTAGTGATCACTATTCCCTCTTCTTTCCGCAGATTAAGAAGTGCTCGCTGTTCATCTTGCGTAAGGTTGCACCTTTCTGGCTGTTGTTTCTTAATAATACTGGCTATACAGTTGCGTAGTGCGTCTGCCTGTGTTTCCGGTAGCTGAGTTAAGGTAGATTCTACACATGGAATGATATCTTCAGGTTTTAAAACCTTTGTACTTAGTAAGAAGTTTAAACCTTTTTCCAGCAATCTTTGTTCGGTCTGCGAGAGCGGCCTATCTGATAAGTTAATAACTTTAGAATATTGTTTAGCACTGTTATCAAAAGAAGTAGTAGAATTACATTTATCCTTAGATGTTAAAAGAGTGGCGAACTTACGTTTCTGTTTCTCTTTAATTTACTCCGTCTCTGTGGCCAAGACCTCGGCGTGTTTTCCACAGATTTTGCAGAAATCCACATTAGATAACTCCGCTCGCAATTCGGACTTCAACCTGGAGGCTTTCGAACGCGCGTGTGTCAGGTTTTCGTTGGCCCTGTGGATAATTTGTTTTAGAAAAACTTTGGATGCGTTACCAATAAACCAAACGCAGATTTAGCTGATCGAACAAGTGTCCAACAATATAACCTGGATGATCGGATGCTGAGCTTAGAGCTCGGCATACAAAAGTTGAAGGCATCGATAGATACTGTGCTGACCGCCCAGAAATCTCAGTTTGCCAGTATAGGTTTCCATAAATGGGAAACTACTTAAGGTAATTCCAGTCAGGTAAAAGCTGCATCTTTGCAGATCATTCAACACGAATGTTCAGCTGTTGCAAATGTACTGGAGAAGGTTGAATAGCATCATTGACTTGGAGCCAGTTGAACCACTATCATTGTTACGACTGAATCGCAAACCTACTTCCTCAAATCTGGACCAGCCAAGACTGCTTAAAATAAACCCAACTCTGGAACGGATCTAGAAAACATCTAATTATCCTCTTTTCTGCTGCATTGGGAGCGATTGGAGACAACTGTATGGATCTTCGCTGACGTACATGGTTAGAAATGGCCCGAAACGCCCTGAAACAAGCGCAAACGAAACAGAGAGATGAACGAAGTTCAATACTTTTGTGAGTCCCAGAAGCTAATGAAGAAACTGATAACGCATTGTAACGCAAAAACGATAAGCTACAATGGAAATTCTTCGGCGATATACTTATCTTGCATGATATATCTGCAAGGGGCAAGTTCCGCATCCCAATTCTACGAATTATAAGAGCATCGGTCCTAAGACCCTTAAAATAGCGTTTTTGCGTACAAATATGTTGAACACGGTCAAAACTCGTTGGGAAAATGGCCGCAGACTAATGCGACGAGAAATTAGATTAGGCACATCGAAACTTCATTATGGACAGATAGATGTACCACAAAGTCCATTAGAAACACCACAAAGTCAATCATTATTTGACGCGTTAGTAACAAATGCAGCCGACACTATAGATAACTGTATTCCAACAGTACAAACTCAAAACGATCAGGCATCCTTCCAAACAAAAAAACCTTCAAATGCAGATTCTGGAAGTGTCGGTCTAACTGATTTTCTGCACTCCGCTAGCCTTCGTTCCCACACCCCATCCTTGTTGAGAAAAGCTATTATGAAACGCATCCACACCAACGCACAATGTCTGGGTAACAAAATCTGTTAACTGCGTGCAGCTTTTCTGAAGTGTTCAACAGGCATCGTCACTGTAACGGAAACGTGGCTACTGTCTCATCAAACAAATAGTGAACAAGAATTACACGGAATGTCACTTATTCGACTTGAGTTGAAACGAGAGGATGAGAAGTAGCTTTGTATTATAGCCCAACCCTTCTGTGCCGTGAGATTGCAAATCCAGACATCGTGATTCGGTTTAAACTCAGGTGCTCAGTCCGATTAGCTAACAGCGAAGACTGTGTATGGGGAGTAGCATATCGCCCACCGTCTGCACGGGAAACACAAAATATGGCCATACTCGACAGAATTCGCATGGTTACTTCAAGATTCAATTGTAGATTTTTGACTATGGGTGACTTAAATTAATCGAATCTGCGGAACAGTATTATTCACGAATACACTCTTCCCGAACGCGCCTTCAGTGAGTTGTTGGACGATATTCCTCTTTATAACCACATTGCATGTAAAACCCGATACCGCGGAACAGATTTACCTTCACTCTTGGATTTCGTTCTGACAAGAAATGAACACGACATTGATAACATTGCTTACGGAAGTCCACTGGGACTAAGTGCTCACGTCGTCATCCAGATTGACTATCTGTTTGAAGCTGTAAAAACAAATGATGTCCGTAAATCAGTTAAACGGATCAGTATTATGACTTTGAGTGATGCTCATAAAAACACGATTGACTACCAACCGGAAAACAGCAACGTACATGAGTCGAAGTATATCAGGACGATGTTATTGTACATGCGCCAACGCGATCCCTTCATAACGAAGGTTTATTGGAACTACATGCGTATCCTGATCGTACTGTCCTTACTTGATGAGTGCAAACAGTACAAAACCGGTCGTGGGGTTTAACTCATGAAAATGCATGCAAATTGGCATTTTTGTTTATTGGAAATGTTTCATAGGTTCACTTCTAAAAATGTCGCTGTTAATGCAAAACGTGATTGTTTTCTATAAAACACATTTGCATGCATCTCCTTCACACAAAACACCCCACGACCGGTTTCGTGCTGTTTGCACTCATCAGGTAGGGACAGTAGGATCAGGATCCGCGTGTTTTCTGTTTCAAATGTTAAATGCCTAGTAGATATTGTTGGTGACAATGTTTATAAACCAGGTCCTGATGGTTTACTTCCACTGACCAATGTTAATTCTGCAAGGAACATGACAGAATTGAAATCTCATATTGGTGCATTGCAATACATTTCGAGGATCACTCCAAATTGCCGTCTCAAAGCCTTACCATTATTTTTACTGCAATCCAAGGAAAATTATGAATGATTTGATGAACATGAACATTGTTTACGCAACATACTATCCTTTCTGAAGTCAGACGAAGTTTTTTGTTCACTTAGACCCAGAATTCACTCATTTGTTATAACTAATACATACTTTAATGGCATAGGTGTTGTTCTTAAGCAAAATGGACAACCATTAATTTGCTTAACTCGCAGGTTTACTTTTGCTGAGAAAGGTTACGCTCAAACACACCATGAAGCCTAGGGTCATTCAACGTTTACACAAATTCCTAGATAGTCATCGTTTCACCATCGTTACTGTTATTGCTGAAGCGTTAAAATTCATATACTGGTAAACCTACTTCAAAAGTTCTTCCGTAATTGTCATGTCAATCATACCAGCCGCTAATCCTGATGATACATTTGATTCTCTCTTGGTGCAACCACTTGCTGTGAGTCGTCAACTTTTAATTCGTCACACGAAACGTTTCTTTTATGCTTTTTTCACTGCTTCCAAGAGAGAATATTTTACCAGACGTGATTTGATTCCTGATGGTTTATTAGGCTTGAATGATAGAATTGTTAGTTGTAATACATTATGTAAAGTTGTACTATCTGATTTGCATTCTGGACATCTTGGAATAGAAAAGATAAATTCTCTTGACAGAAGTTTATGCTGCTGGCATGAAATAGACGCACACATACGCAGAACTTCTATTTCTTGTCAAGCTAGTCAGCATAAAGTTTTTTGGCATTTGATGTTCCACATTTTCACCGGAACTGCCGTCGGTTCTTTTATTCGGTGCGCGTTTGTTTCTTATGAGACTCTCAATCGTCCGATATTGTATACTCTTCGAATGAAAGGTTTTTCATGAACAAATTGGATAAATTAATTCGTAGTGATTCCACCCTACATCCTGTTTCTATAACATGACCATTATCCAAACAAATATTTTTCCTTTTATTCCTTTTTTTTTCATACCTAGAAAATACATGACATTTTTTCAAACTACAAGAAGTGTCGATCTCCCCAACGCCACAACTTAAAATATATATTTTTTTCTCATACCAATATCCTATAGTGTTTATTTTGAGCCAGATTTTCATTATTAAGTAGTATATGACGTTCGAAAAGCAGGACGGAAGCACAGGACCGGTTTCGCGGTTGTTGCCGCTAATCAGGTATGCGTATCCGTGACCTGACATTCGAACGCCCATCTGACTTTGTGCTTAACCCAATTGTTTGCGAATTGAAATTTAGCTTCTATGTGGGGACTGAGCTAAGTCCCACAATCGTTGCAATGCAGCTATGAGCTTTTTTATACCAAAAATTCTTGAATCTTGAAATAATTAAGTGATCACCGTGACCATTGTCATGCGAAGATTAGAAGTGCATTCATGTAGATTATTGTGGACAATTTGTAACAAGTACTATGTACTAGTTTCGATTGATTCTTATACAAAATGGCCCGAATACATTTTCACGCAGAAACCACATTTTTGTTTGACTTTACTTGCTCTGCGGAAAGTATTCAGCCGCGAATGAGTACCTAATGTTGTAGTTACTAATAATGGCAGTCATTTTTCTGCTGCGCGTGTTACACAGTGGTTACATTCCTAAAGTCGTCGACACTTATTCACTTTACCTCGACATCCACAATGAAACGGATGGGCTAAAGATTTTGTGGGTAATTTAAAGCGAGCAATCATATATTGTGCATTACCTATAGACGATGACGTTGACCATTTCTTACTTCAAACTCGGAATTGTACTCATTCAACTACCGGATAAACTCCAGCTATGTCATTCAAATCAAGATACCTGAGATCCAATCTGCTGGGTCTAGGATCAGCTGACGTTTCCTTTCATCGCTGCGATAAATTCTGACCATGTTCTATTTTCGTGCTTCATAATATAAGTAGATGTTTGATGAAGATAATGGACCATGATGATGGCTCAATGGATCGCTTTCATGCTGATCAAATTATAAACACAGATACACGTCATTTATGTTCTGATTTTGTTTGCATTGACAATCATAACACTAATATCTTAGATAACTCTGAAAATACTGAACCTGTAACTGTGTGGTGGACAAATCCCGCCCGGGATTATGAAAACCCAGGATGATTCGCAAACCGCGATGTATGTCGTAATTGTACTATGCAACACTACTGATTGTTTATTCATGTAAATTTGACAAAACGCCATTATTAATTAATTGCGCAATATTCGAATATACATTGAGATCAGTTGCTTATTCTGATTGGTAATTCTTGGTTTAGTACATACTTGACATAATTCCATTATTCAAATCAGATACTTATAACAAATTTCCTGATTTCAAAAAAACGTCCTATTGATTCGTTTTAATTGCGCTTTTAGAAAGCATTTTAACAGATTTGTGAATGAAAAGCCGTTTCACCAAATGCCAATCCGTTCCATTTCAACATATTTTTGGTGTAACGTATGCATTGTTAATTACGAAGAGAAGTGCATCAAACCTATTATGACTTATTTATACTAAAACGAAGATTTAACATCACTATGAGGGCTATTCGGAAGTTAGTTTTTAATTCTAAAGATGTTGTTCGAAATAACCGGGAAAAATTAATAATCATCCATACTTATTATTGACCACTGCGCATGCGATGCAAAATTGTTGTTTTTAAAATAAACTTCAAGCACTTGAAAAAAATGTGATTTTTAAATTCATTACATCGCATGTTGAAAAATGAGCATTTAAATTGGAGTTCAGATATGAAAGATTTAAGTCAATGGATGAGTACGCAATCAATGGAACAATGATCGCTGTATTAATATTGATTTCTTGCAATGAGAGCGAATTGCCATGCCGCGTGGTAATTGATCCGATTGTCTGAAAAGGTCAATCAAAGGATAGGGAAAATTTCAAGGTCGTGTGGTTGTTGACCTTCACATATAAACGTTTACAATAAGCAACAATGTAAAACTGTACGAATAATTATATCATTATTGGTCGTCACTTATTCGGGTATAAATTAGTATCGGTTGTCATGAATGAGCTTATTTGATACAATATGCAATATACACGAAATCAACTCTATCAGTTTGTAAATATCATTATAAATTCATTGCCAGTGAGCAGCACAATCGCCTGGATAACCTTGATTGATTAAAGTTAAAACCTTCAGAGCATTTGAAACGATTACGTTCAATCTAAGAAACGGATTTTCTTGCTGTCTCTGCATTTACCGCGTATTTTAAAACAGTGAGTACATCGTGACTCTAACCTCCTGTTTTGGTTGGATTGGTTTTTATCTCAAAACCGCAAATGTATAAATTGGATTTCGATATACCAGGGCTTGCACAATTGAGTATTGCATTAATAATGAGTGCTAATCAAGAGCTTTCAAAAGGTATGTTAAACATTATCCTTTGGCATAGCACAAGAGCACGAAGCGCAGAAAATTTCGACTACGACAATTGCAAGCTTGTTATGTTACGGTATTCGGAAGGATAACGTTGGAACGTTACGGTCGAAATATCTTTGGATGTAGGAACAGATGACCAACGTCACCTGCAATCGAAAGATATGCAATTCGTCAATGATGGCTAAACAAGCGTTGATTTGCGGAGGCTTGAAGTTTACCGGTTGACACAAAATCCGACAACAAATGAGATCGAAGTGACAGCCCGGACCGATCTGCTTTCTCTTGTGTTAAGGGATTTGTTGGTGAACGTGATCAGATTTGGACCGGTTGACTTAAGCGATGAAGCAAAACATAAGATAGGTGTGTGTGTACGAAACGCGATGGGATAAAGTCGTTAATGTTGGAACGATAAAACGCAAATTTCATAATTGGCCATATGCTCGCCATACGTTAGCCTGAAATGAACTGAGACAATCTTGTCCGTTTTATCTACTACGCCCGCTACCCTATAACTTTAGCTGTCTGTGCTAGACAGTCCGTTACAGCATTCAACTTTCTGTTACCTCGTTTTGCTGACCGAAGTTGTCCATGTATCTATAAATTGTTTCTGGTTTGAGCGATACATGATTTGATTTCATATTCAAAGTTTTATTTGAATTTTCATCAGGTCAATTAATGCACCGTTAACCTAAACCGTATGATGGCTCAAAACAAGTTAAGAGTGTGCTCTGCTTCCTTCAAAGTTATCATATCGGCGTAAATTTCACAGTTTGCTCACGCGCGCAAACGTTTTCCAATCGCTAACTATTCTACGGTTTTTGCTATCATTGCAAGGATCACGTCGAGCTACGCATTTTGATACTTATTTCTGTGTTCTAGCTTGTGTAGTTAACGAGTTATATTGGATTATTTGAAACATGACGAAATCACGTGTTCCAAAACAGCCACCTCGACTCGTCGAACAAAAACCCGTCACAGCCGAACAAACCAATTCAGGCTACTAACACGCATCACGAGAACCAACATACGGACTAAAAAATCGATCGATCAACCAACTTGACCTCATTGCCAAGGGCCTGGAACCGGCGAACGCAACAATGGTCACGGCCGGCCCAGCTGATAGGACGAATCTCGACACGCAGTATTGTCCCGGAGTCACGTGCAAAGCATGCGAACAACCGGTGAGTCTCATGGCGCGTAAAGTAATAACGTGTTTTCTGTGTACGGGTAAAATCCATGGTAAATGCGACCGTACTTTCGCCCCTGACTCGATAGCATTATTAAATAATAAAATGGTTCCAGGTGCATGCTATATCTGTGTTCGTTGCACAAAACCGATAGTTTAAAACAAAATTAGAAAATAGAGTGCCCGTTTTTATGTTCGGCCTTCAACGTGTGGAAGAAATGTTGGTAAATCATGTGAGTACGCAAGTGGTCACTGATGTAAACCATCATATCAATACATCGATTTCGGGACCACCATTGAAGGAATCTAAGACTAACGCTATTCGGGTGCCAAAAAAGCCAAAAAGCAGGGTTATTCCCGTTTTGGAATCAGCTAAAACGACCACAGAAGTAGGAAATTCTTACAGAGATATGCTGTTACGGTCGACCTCAGCTGTACACTCCCAAACTGCTGTACCCGTCTCACAAAGTCAAGCCACAAAGGTTTTTAATTCTAAAACGCCTGACTTTCCGATACGAAAAAAGAACACCCCATACACGCTGAACGTGATATGTACGAATGTCAGCGAGTCCCAAGAAAGCCTGTTTGATAGCAAACAGAAACACGATGTCGAGAAATGGTCTTAACTTTGTCACCTAATGAAAATTGAACACGTAAACGCAGAAAAAGTGACTCGTCTAACCCGCCATTCAACTTCACCTAATATTGGTCAACCTCGCTTGCTCAAGGTAACACTAAAATGCGAGGCTGATATCGATAACGTATTGCTGAATGCATACCTACTCAAGTCAGATTCCGGCTCAAACTGCGCATATATCCCGATGTACCATTGTGGGAAAGGAAGGGCAGCTTGAACGACAGGGAACAAACGGTATCGCGAAGTATAGTTCTACTTGGTGTACCAGAAAATACTTCTAAAGCATCGAATCAGGAAACGGTAAAGCACGACGTCAAACAATGGCGCTACATTGCGTGTTCTCTCGATATTTCTAATGCCGTTGTTGTGGACACTTTTCGAGTTCCTTTTTCGCCAAAATATAAGGGGGATGGACCGAAACCTCTGAAGATTACGTTCTTGACCAGCGCTATGGCTGAAATAGTAAGGTCAGAATGGACAAAAGGGAAACGAACATTACCCAAGGATGTTAGACTTAGCCCACCCAAACCAAGTCAAACACTCTCCCGTTTGGAGATAGCGGATAGCAGCGTTTCCATCCAAATGGAGGAAATCAATGCATCAAAAAAACGTCGTAGGTCCGGCTCAAATCGAGTCGGACTGAGCAATTCACACCGAAAATTAATTGTCGATCCAAGCCGTCGGCAACCAATAGGACGCACACATGTTTTACCATCCAAAGAAGCCGGACCAATAACTTCGATTTACACCCCGTCATTACTCACGAAAAATACGATTAAGTGCATCTATACAAACGCGAACAGCCTTTTCAACAAATTAATCGAATTGTCCGAGATTTGTAATGAAACGGCGCCAGACATAGTTGCAGTAACAGAAACGTGGTTCCATGCCTCATTGTCTGATAATGAACTCTCTTTGCCCAACATGTCTCTATTCCGGCGTAACCGTTTAGGCGATGGCGGAGGAGCAGCACTATACTTCAAGCAATCGTTTATCTGTAGAGCTATGAACGACGTGATCCTTGATATCACTGACACACTTTGGTGTTCTCTGACTCTTACTTCAGGAGACCAATGCATTATTGGAGTGATCTATCGTTCTCCAACAGCAACTCTCGATCTAAACAATAAACTGATTAATGCTTTGCGCTATGTAACAACGCGATACAACACTCAAATATTAATAATGGGGGATTTCAACTTTCCCCAGCTCTATAGCCGGAATAATCATCCATCAGAGGCACTTGAAAATGAACTTCGAGCCGTTTTGGATTACGCACCCCTTTATAACCACGTTTTTGGATTTACTCGTATGAGAGGATCAGACCAGCCGTCTACCTTGGACCTTATACTTACATCAGATCCCACAGCTGTTGAGAATATCGTTTATAAACCGCCGATTGGACGAAGCGATCACGTTGTCCTAGAATTCGAGTACGTTTGTAGCGCTAGACGCAATAGTGACGGGACAAAATGCGTCAGAATGGTGAACTACCGTGCTCTGTGTGCCGAGTTACAAAGCACTAGTTTCGCACAACTGGATTACTCCGATCCGGATAGTCATTGGCGATCTCTCTTACATCACCTAAAATCTATATTGCAGGAACATTCAATGTTTGCTTTGAAGAAAACGTCTCAACGAAATAAATTTTTACTACGAAGCAGGACTAAAAAGTGGATGAAACAAAAGGCAGTAGCGTGGGAGTTTCACAAGGCTACCAAAACAGCTGATTCTTGGGCACAATTTACACGACTGCGAAACAAAGTTATCAGCTTAATTCGAGATGATAAACAAGCGTTCCAATCGCAATTGATTACTCAGATTCACCAGAATCCGAAGCTCTTGTATAGACTTGTAAACGATAGAACAAATATTAAACCAGGAGTCTTTGCCCTGAAAACTTCGCCCGGCTTCACAGAATCCATAAATCAGACCGCTGACCTGTTAGCAGACTTTTATGCCGGAGTTTTTGCACCGAAATCCATGGAGCCTGATCAGGAACCAATCGTTCGACTTGACCGACCGACCTTGAGTGAAGTATTGATTACTCCGATGGTGGTAGCGCAGTACTTACGAAAATTAAACGTAAATAAATCTCCAGGACCAGACGAGATAACTCCAAAGCTGCTCAAAACCTGCCATGCGCAGCTATCTGAACCTCTATCTTGCATGTTTAATAATTTGCTCCAAGCTGGCGCAGTGCCACAAGACTGGAAACTGGGACAAATAATACCCATTTACAAAGGTGGTTGCCGTTCTGATGTTAAAAATTACAGGCCGGTGACCTTGCTGTCTTCGGTATCAAAAGTTTTTGAGCGAATAATAACCGCATAAATCGTGCGACATCTGGAAACGAATCAACTTTTGGCAGTTGCCCAACATGGATTTCGCAGAAATCGCTCTTGTCTAACAAATTTGCTGACAAGCTTAGACGATTGGACGAGGATTGTAGATGCGGGGGCTGTATTCATGCGTGCTACCTGGACATTTCTAAAGCGTTCGACAGAGTTGATCACAATTTACTCTTGAACAAGCTAAAAAACACGGTGTTGTTGGAAGACTATACGAATTGCTAAGAGATTACCTTAGCAACAGACACATCCGAGTTCGTGTGGACGGCCTACTATCGAAGAACATCGATGTCACTAGCGGAGTTCCACAAGGCTCAGTGCTTGGACCAATACTGTTTCTAGTCTATATGAACGATATACCACTACCAAATGATAGTAAGATGGTTTTGTTTGCTGACGATATAAAAGTATGGAGGCAAATCAGAAATGCTGACGATTGTATCTTGCTGCAAAACGATTTGAGTGCTTTGTTCAACTGGTCATCTGAAAATAAACTGTCATTGAATATGCAAAAGTCGAAGATGATTCAGATTGGTCGTGACCTTGGCTTTTCCTATCCATACAAGCTCGGCGACATTAACCTGGAGTACACCGAAAAAGAAAAGGACCTCGGTGTCTGGATTTGCGGCAGTTTGAAAAATGGTCTACAATGCGAAACCGTTTACAAAAGCGCGTCTCGGCTGCTCGGCATGCTACGGCGGATATTTGGACGTTTTTCCCCGGGGTGTTTTCCTCTCATGATGAATACATATATACACCCGGTTCTAGATTATGCCGCACAAGCCTGGACACCATGGCTCCAAAAAGACATCTTACTCCTGGATCGCATATACCGGAGAGCTTCTAAGCTTGTCATTGGTCTCGAAAATATGTCATTCGCCAGGCGACTCAGACAACTGGAAATGAGTACACTTGCACAAAGGAGAATGCGAGGTGATCTCATCCTCGCATACAAAATACTAACTACTGTTTCCCACCCCCTGGATATATTATTCCACCTTCGAACTTCCAGCAACAGCCGTGGCCATGGTTGCAAGTTGGAAATACCACATTCCAAACGGAACTGCCGCAGGTATTTTTATTCCGTACGTGTGTGCTTTGCTTGGAATTCCCTACCTTCCGATTTGGTAAGCTCAAACAGCTTATCTATATTCAAATCAAAACTTGACGATTATATGAGAGCTAATCCGAATTTTTCCCCAAACTATTAATAAGCTATCATCATCCCATTGATTTTGATTTTATTTATACTTATATATATATATACATTTGTACCTATATTTCCACCCTGTGGTTATTGAAAAGTTAACTGCGTTTTCAACCATGAATCTTGAATCTTGAATTTTGAAACGTCTTAATCATTTTGTTCAAGGCATTCAAATAGTTAAACTCAGACGTATTTTTTTCCGTTTCATCATGATCAATAGGTCATCACCGTAGCACAAACATTGTTTCTAATAATTCCATTCATTTGTCTAAATGATTACTATCAAAATGCTGAACTCGGTATTGATAATTAATTTTAAGATGATTCAGACACAGATCACAACACAGAGTAAGCTAAAGTGTGAAACCTTATATGGAGTTCCATATTAATTACGTCATTTTTAAAATGCTGATTGATCTAACAACTTAGATCGAAAATTCAGTTAAAAAGCCATTGACTATATAGAAGGGTCACTTTTGTTCAAAAACCGAAATTTACATTCATTTCTATCTCACTTACCCCGGTTGTAAAATGGCTGTTCTATAAATTTTAACACATGTGCATCGATGCCATCTAACAAGTGCTTGATGATAATGAATATCCTAAGAATCTTATTAACCACAAACTGAAACCGGTAAAATCTCAGTGCCAAAAATGGAAAAAAACGTTTGAGGCGCAACAGTTTCTATACCTTAAGTTATAGACGCGCCAGAAAATATCCTCCTTGTATTGTTCATTAGTTCTTCTCCATGTGTCCGAGCTTGTAAACCTAAAAGCAAAACGTTTTATATAATGTATTGAATTTATGATGGACACTTGAATCTTTCGATGCTAAAAATGCCTGATCTAGTAACGAGTTTTGAAATGGAAATCTGCAATACCGAAATAGAAATATTGTTTATAATCATACTTGATTCAGAGTCACGAGCTTACGTGTCAGATTCATTGTGTACAACGCAGCATTTGCAATACCAGTGCGTAGCATACACCACTATAATCAAAATCTGTCCAAATACTTGACAAATTATGTTAGCCATTAAAATGTTTTTCATCTTGGAGTTTGTCAGCGCCATCATCTGAATGTACGAATCCCGATTGAAACCTTGCAATTCAATGAGGTCGAAGGATTGATTTTGATAGTACCAAACATTTCCACCAGGACCAATGACGTGTATTCGGAACTGATATTTTTCCACTGAAAATAGTCGAGATTGAAATTATTTTGAGCGGAAATTGTTGTAAATATGAACTTGTGTACTATCTACATAAATAGATTTACCTGGGCCAAACAAAACGTAGGTAAATAGTGCATATTTTGTTTGTGGGCAATATTACTTGAACAACTCGGTTAATGAACAATTAGCGCTATGGATTGAAGACAATTTAAACATGGTAATTGAGAAAACAGAGCGGATACATAAATGAAAATTGGGTATTTGTAAGCGAAATTAACGCTGGACTTCGGCCATCTTTTAAATGGGCAAAACTGACATCGCGATTGTTTGAATGAAGACCTGGTCAACAGCGGTTCAAATCATAGCTATAGACGCTACTTTAACGCTGTTTAAAGTGGCACTCATCTTGCTTGCTCACATTATGAGGATAAACAAACTTCAATCTGATTGAGATTGTGAATTCGGGTATTGTGAATAGCATAATACATTATCATGAAATCAAGCCGGAAAACTATAATTAATGCTGATCAAAGTGACCTTTCTGGGAACTTATTCTATCAAAGATAAATATTTTAACAATGAAATTTGTAGCAATTATGTTCATCACGTTTGGTCATTAAAATTTCACGTGCATAAACTAATATTTATAATTTTAAATCATATATTTTAACAAGGAACGCTTGTAACAAGTTTCAAGCGCATGTGGATCCTGATCTTACTGTCCCTACCTGATGAGTGCAAACAGCACGAAACCGGTCGTGGGGTGTGGGACGGAAAAGCATGCAAATGAATATATTTTATCAGTTTTATAAGTATCATCTAGTGTCTGTCAACAATCACTAATTAAAAATAGAGACGAGTGCAAAAATCATAGTTCTGTTTATACCATTCATATCCCACAGGACTTTCTCTTTAAAATTAAGTTTACCTCTCTGCACACGTTTCAATATCACCGAAGATTAATTGCACTATTTCTACACGATGAGAGTGAATAGCACAAAAATGGTCTATTTTC
The DNA here is from genome assembly GCA_013407085.1 of Atriophallophorus winterbourni. Taxonomy (NCBI): domain Eukaryota; kingdom Metazoa; phylum Platyhelminthes; class Trematoda; order Plagiorchiida; family Microphallidae; genus Atriophallophorus; species Atriophallophorus winterbourni. The sequence goes on from JACCGJ010024492.1 coordinate 60,898, forward strand.
GGGAGAGAAAAATAAGTGTGCAGCTTTGTAAAAGCTAAAAAAATTCGCAAATACATGTAACGAAATTCTTGCGTCCTAGATTTTGAGGCTAGAAAGTTAAAAAAATATATTTTGTATGGTTATATATTATTGCTTTACTAGTTATACTATAAACAAACCGTGTTTAGAAGAAAATTTGTTATTTATATTCTGGATTAGAAAATCACTTGGAATTTTGTAGACACTCACGAATACTTAAGTTTTGCAACAGCATGCATTTCTGGTTTGTTTCGAAGAGAATGGTATTTACTGTCTTGTGTTCGCCTACCATGCCGAAGCTGAGGCGAACTTCCGTTTGCTGATCCTGCATAGTTTCCGCAATCTTGTGATCGGAACCCAGTGAGTGTAATTCGGTGTTGGGTGTTGCATTATAGTATCTCTCGAATTGTTTAAGTGCAGTCCAATTGAACGTGTTACGTACTACGCAGATTTTAAAATCGTTTGCTGAGAAATCATCTCTGGAAATTTTAAATGGCTGTTGGTTGGTCTCTGTGGGATCAAGTTGAGAGTGTATTTCAGGCAAAATCATCTACGTGATTGGATAAATACTAATGCTATTAATAGTGTAATGGTCAGTAAATCATTTTAATATTCAGCATTCTAAAAAAGGATTTACTTGATGCCTTAGAATTAACGGATTTACATGCTTTTTTGAAAATATGTCAACTCATGTTTTGGTGACCATTTACTCACATGAATGAACTGAATATATTGAAACGAAATACGAATGTTCTTATTACAGGCGTTTTCAAAGTAATAAAGCCACGACACTAATTCTGTTTTACTTTATTAGAACACAACAAAAACGAGCCATGCGGTGTCTAGCCATTGTTTGTTATTAAAACGTATAATTATAATAATTTGCAATTATAGATCGTGAAAAGACGTTTCCAAGCATTCCACGTTTTGTAAGTATAGGTTTTACCGTGCGAGCTGAACTTCCGTAAAATTTCAATGTAATTATTATAACTATTTTTTTCGCTCGAACTGTTGATTCAAAGTTTGCAAGGCAAAGAATTACCTCAATAAGGTTTGCAGGATTACTAATCTGGGTTCACCATGATGGACGATTTAGAGCTATTGCTCAGTTTTCTTACGAAAAACAAAATATACGTAATCCCAAAACAAGCACTCGGATCGAATGATGAGGAGATATTCCCCAAAAATTTCAATTTGATGAATTTCCGGAAAATGAATGCAATCCTAGCAAATTACCTCAGAATCGTTGGGTGGAGTGAATCAAGACTTAATTATTGGATTGTGAAATGTAATATTCGGTATTAAAACAATACGACAACTTATACACAGCTGTCATTGCACGACTGCTCAGAAACACTGAACACAATGCATATATTGATGCGGTAAATCACATAAGAGTAAGAAGATTTATCCGTAGTTGCACGTCAGTTCACATTGAAGAACCCTTTAAATAATTCTATGGTGCTCAAGCCTGGCATCGACATGTGATTTCGTGTTCAGTATTGTTGTGTTAATGC